>WEIT01018273.1:153125-190894 GCA_013389985.1 Dryoscopus gambensis
AATAAAAAAAGAAGCCAAATAAAGAAGTTATTTAAAACATAGTTGGAATAATAATGGCAGAGTATGTACAGGGTATTGGGTGTGAGCAAAGAAAGACGAGGAGAAAGGTGATTAGGCTTTACAGTTTCTTCACCTACCAATACTGTGGGCTGGAGAGTGCAAAGACAGAGTTTTCCTTCTTCAATTTACCTTTAATATCTCTAGTCAATAAGACGGGCCACAAACAAATAATTTAATATGCATATTTTTATACACTCTTTTTCAGATTCTAAAAAGAGCTCTGAAAATTTCATGATTAATCCAACCTGACGCTGCTCCTTTTTTTCCTTTCCCCTCCCTCTTCATTGCTATTTTTTACAATTTTACTCAATATAAAAAATTTATAGATTTTAACATTTGCATGGAGTCTATAAAAACCTCATGCTACATTATCATATTGGTAAACTTTATTATTTTTTATTATGGCTTTATTCTCGATCGTGGATGAAATGGCTGATACTTTATTTTGAATTGTAATTTATTATACAGTTAATATCACAGGGGTATTTTTAAAGAAACAATAACTCTAGAATACTGAAAAAAGCATAGGATTAAGGAAGGGGTATATTCAATGACATGAATGTTAACATAAAGAGTAGAGAAGGAAAGACATTTTAACTATAGTTTTCTTTATCTGCTTTTATGGTGAAAGTAGAATGTGTGACCCAAAAAGAAATAAATTATCGGTTAGTCTGTATTGATTTATGGGCGTGCAGTTCTTTAGTGCCCATTATTCTATGCCCAAGATTACCTGAGTTGGTTCCAGATTTTTGCACTGTTGGTCATATGAGAAGACTAACAAGTCTGACCTCATGAACTCTGAGACAGATCTATTAACATCGTGGTATCTTTATGACCTCAATTTATGTGCACTGAAAGAGAGAAAAAGTATAATGACTGACAAAATGAAAATAGAAATCATTTGGGGTGGTTTTACATGGAGAAAGGGAGTAAAAGTTGCTAAGCTTAAAAACCCATATGTAAGATAATCAGTCTCAGGGAAATTGGTCTTCAAACAACCTACTTTACAGGCACACACCATATTTTGGCTCAATGAACTTTTCCCCTCACAATTATGCACAGAATTCCTACACTGTATAGCAGGCTTTGTGAAAGACAAAAATCTGGTCTGATTTACTCTTTAAATCTTCACCCTGGCCTACGATTAGCCCTGTAAACAAGCCTACAGCTGAACAAGGTGCTGTGTGTAGTAACAAACCAACCTCATAATGTTTGACTGCAGGAAGAGATCCTGACCATCACCACCTCTAGGAACACAGGACAAGAGGACAGAGAACTATGGAAGCATGAAACCTAGCTGGAATGTGTCTCTCATTGGCAGCCCTCTTTTTAGCACCTGGCATGAGACAGACCGTTTACCTCCTTTATCCCCCTTTTCACCTCCCTTTTCTTAACAAAGTGAAAGCCAAGAAGCCCAGCATGGCAAAGAACAGCTTGGTGGGACCTAGTGATTGGAGTCTGGCAGGGCATTTGATGCCCCACCAAGGTGAGAGAGGTCCAAGCAGAGTTCCGACAAGAGCAGTGCAGAATTTGCAGCCACAGAATGAAGTGGGGGCTCAGCAGTGGTCATGGAGAATGAAACCACGTTGGTGCTGACAAAGGAAACAACATTCACACAGGTAGGGAGAAATCCAGGGCAATCTCCATTCCCAGGTATCTCAGTTTCTCTCCTGTCAGAGCTTTCTCTTACCTCTCACACCTGTCTGGATGCAGTCAGGATAGAGTTAAGAGTGCCTAGGGAGCAGGAAGGACTGTTTGGTCACTAAGGAACAGAGAGCTAGGAGCTGTGTGTCATGAAGTGGGCATCCCATAGTGTCCAGGCAAGGTGAGCAGGGCAGGCCTGGAGATGTGTGAATTACAGAGCATAGCTGCTGCCCAGCTGTGAACTTAGCAGAAATGAAACCAGAAAGTAGCCTTTGCTCCAGGCAAATGACTCTGTCAGCTGGGTG
This sequence comes from Dryoscopus gambensis, assembly GCA_013389985.1. NCBI lineage: Eukaryota > Metazoa > Chordata > Aves > Passeriformes > Malaconotidae > Dryoscopus > Dryoscopus gambensis. The sequence continues at coordinate 155,135 of WEIT01018273.1, forward strand.
AATGCACTGGCTGTGTCGCTGCTGCGTTTATTGGTTTAATGAAAATAATACAAATATACCAGCATAGCTCAGTCCAGTGTGGAGTATAACTTGCAAACAACAAAAGTGGTGCTCCAAATACAGTAATTGCTTAGAAAGTCCATCAATAATTTTGATTAGGACCTGGAAACTGTATTAGGTAGCACACAAATAATACTAGATACAAGCTTTTGCTTTTGGACAGATCCTGCTAAAAACAGAACATGAATCTAATCTGATCCTTGATCCATATTTGGACCTCTGGCAGAACCTCTCTATCTCTAAGCATCCCAAACCATGGGAAAATTATTTAAGAGACCACTCAAAGAGCATGTAGAGTGCTTGAAGGACATGAAAATAGACAACTCTCTTCCTGAAACAGTTCCTGTCCCAGGAAAAATGTATGCATAGACATAAAAGCAATATACTAGGAGAATTCTGCTGACAGGGGATGTTCCATTCATCCAGTACCAGCGTCTGATTTAATAATACTTCAGGAAGAAGATGTTTTGTCACCCATTCCAGCAGCATCTAATTTTCTGCATACAAGTATTCTTCTAACACTTTAGTGGGAATTCAAGACAAGAAATTGGCACTTTTAGCTTAAGATACCAATTTGTGATTTATTGTGAATAAAATATTCCTCTATGACTTTTTAATCACTAAAGCTATATGTAAGTTCATGATAGGTGAGAGGGTAAAATTCCCCATCTTGCATTCGTGTTACAGTTCATAAATAATCTGAGATGCTCAAGTCTCAAAGTACTTTGTATATACGTGAACCCACTGTGGAGACCTGACCTGTTGAGTGAGAGGTCCGGTCCAGGCTGTCCTCCATGGGGATAAAAATGCTCACAGTAGGGTTACCTTCTGCCTATATATTCTTAAAGGGAAGTCAGTTCCTAGAACTTGGGGGTTATGGGGTTGTTAGTGAGACAACATTTCTAGAGGCTGAAGCAGATATCAATGAGAATTAAATTTGCAATATTCTCTGCAGTGAGTAAGGGCATCTGCCATTAATCTAACATAGTAGTTTAACCCTGCAGCTCTAAAAACTTCTGTATTTGACAAGGGAAAGAGATTTTGATTACATACCTGTTTAAAATTAGGAAACATACACTCTGATTCATACAGGTGAAAAAGTTCTTCAAAACATAATATAAAAAAACTATCAACATTGGTCATCTAAAATAAAGATAAATAATAGAGGTGGAATTTTTAAAAATTAATAGACAACAGTCCAGAAGGATTAGAAAACATGCATCAATCTGATAGGAATGAGTAAGCATAAACATTCCTTTCTTTAGAGTGTAAAGAACTTGGTACATACATTTTTAGATGTTTCCTTGATTTTTCTCCAGTTCCAAGCATGAATATTTCCCCAAAAGTAACTTAAAGCAAAAATCTCTGGTTGAGCAAAGGAGACAATTTCATCTGCTCCTTGCAGCTTCCATTAAATGATTCATTGTTCTGCCAATCCTAATAACAGGTTGAGAGAAACTGAATCCTGAGACCACCATACACAGAAGAGCAGCAAATTTCAAAGAAAGATCCATTTTGAAGAAGCAGATCCACTAGAGCACAAAGCAGTCACAAAAATATTTTTTAAAATGGCTAATAAAAAGGATTAGAAAGATATGCAAAGGCCTGAAAAAAACCACTCTGTGCCAGGATCTTCTTCAGATCAAGACTCAGGAGAAACCAGGACTTTCACAGGCAATCGTAACAAAGGCAGGATTTTCAGCAAGAAATATGCTTTTCTTCAGAGAAGGTGGCTATCCTCCTTGAAACAGTCTCCTGAAAGGCATTTTTCTCAATCAGACATAAAATAGGTCCAAATCACATATATTTCTTAAAGAACTAACTTGGAGGAATAACATTGAGACATGTAAGAAATTATATGTAATTTTCTTCACAGTAATATGAATCAGAATCTATATACATCTGTGTACACATGATTTATTTTAATGAACTGGAGGAAGGCACAGCCTTTTCAACCTAAATTCCAAGTAGATAACTGTATTCTGATTTAAGAAAATATGTAATAGAAGATCTTCTTATGAACTCAGCTGATACTAGCCTTCATATCTTCATCTAGAACCTGATATATCATCAGTTTGGTTTGCCAACCATGAAATCTTTTTTATGTGCAAACAACTTCATAATTGCTTTGGACTTGCAGAAGGGTTTTTCAGAAGGGAGGAAAAAGTACTATAAACCCAAGCTGTTACTGTGCTGAAAGCAGCCACTCCTCAAGTCCAGGAAGGTTCTATTGGCATCGATACCTTGTGTTTGCTGTCTCTTGCACTCCCTTGTGCGATACTGTTTGCTTTTATCAGGTTTCGTTTCCTCAATCTCTTCACCTCTGTACTGTTACTTGTGATACAAGAAACACCTTCCTATTACAAAATACTCAGGAATCTGTTCTCCTCATCTCTGTTTCATCCTAGAGTGGCCTTTGTGGTCACCATGTACAAGAAGAAAGGAGCAGAAGTTGGTGCTTGTTGTGATTAATGCTTCACGTAATTGTATCTGGCATTGAGATGCTATTCTCCTTATGAGCATGTGAAAGCCCTACGGAAGAGTGAAAGAAAGATTAAATCTAGAATACACGGTGTTCTGTGAGACCTCTTCCAATGACCATGGTATGAATTTGGAAAAAGATCCCTGGTGCACAGATACCAGTACCCAGTCACTGCAATATTACAGCTGCTTGGATGGAAACTCCTCTGGAAAATAAGCAGATGATAAACAGGCAGGAAGATCAGCTCCTTTTAAAACTTAATTCAAATCTCCTCTCTCTTGCCTGCAGGATTTATCCAGTTTTCACCTTTCTCCTTTAAGAACCCTTTTATGTCAGATTCTTTCACTCAGGCAAAGAGCAAGGTCATTTACAATGGCAATAGAAGGTTGATTAAAACAAATAACGAAGACTGTAGTTTCAGCAAGTTAAAAAACCCTTAAGATCATTAAGCAGACAAAACTAAGGCAGGATATGAGTCTGATAGATTCCCACAGTAGGTTTCATGTGTTTCCTTTCCATAGGACTCTACATCTTTTCTCCACCATAGTGATTCTGGGCTCAAAGTGAACCTTAGACCTGCACTGTTGAACAGTGATGCATAAAAGGTCAAGGAATTGATTCCCAATGTTCCTGTAAAATGACAGGCTACACCACGCTCACTCCAGGCCTTTACGAGGTGAGCAAAGTAACTAAGTTCACTTTGGAACTCTCACCTCCCAAAAATATTCAAATTGGCCATTTAACTGTGCTTGGTGCTGCTCTTGGTGGACTGGGACAGGAGGGATAAAACCAGGTTTTCCACTTTGCAATTTTGTTTGTATTCCTTCAGTAACACACTCCCTTCACTAATTGCAAAGAATATTTCAACCCCTACAGAGGAAAAGAGCAGGAGAAATGGATGAGGGTGGCCTACAGCCAGAAAGTTATCCATAGACTTTCAGATGACATCTCATTTAAGCTGATGAAACTCACTTTCACATGAGTTGTGACATAACCATGGCAGGAACTGACAAGTGTCAAAATCTTGTGGAACAAATAAGATTTCAAGTCCTATTCCTCTGTACCAAAGAAGACCCAGCAAATACTACACATTTATTCTGCTTTTTCCGATGGCACTAACTACTCTCAGCAGCTTCATTGGCACTCTGTAAGCATGTCCAATTCTCTCGTTTACTTAGAATAGCTGCTGATATTTAAACTGAACTTTCATGGCTTTTCCATAGAGACACCTTCCTAAGTATCACTCTGCTGTGGGGAATAAAGAGTTACTTGATGCTCTGTCATTAGGACTGGGGGTTCTGTGCCGATTCTGGAGCCCAAGAAGAAACCTCAATGTTCTAATGGTACACCAGTGTCTTAATAGAACAAACCAACAAGAGTGGACCTTGGCACAAAGGAAAGGTAATGGTAAGGAGATAGATGTAGGTATAGCTAGATCATGGTGTCAAAGTGCAAACAGGGAAATTTCCAGCTTTTTCCCCCTCACAGTCACATACTGCACTGGAGGATACTGTGACTTCTTTCAGCTAATCAGGTTCCTACAGCCTGTTTTTTTCCAGAATAATGTCTACCTGAATGATAGAGATTAACCACACCACAAGGTGATTTCCTTGTAGCCCCTCTCATCATCACACGATGCAATCAAGTAGGAGCAGTGAGCGCAGTAGATGGGTCTATATTGCGTAAGGAGAGAGATGAGAGAGGATTGCTCTTGAAATTCTGGCACAGTTTCAGCTACTTTACAATACAGACAACGTCTGGAAGCATAAAGGCCCTGTGATGCGGGCAGCACAGGCTCACACCAATCTGCTCACTCATCCAAGTAACAAAACACATGGACAATCCATCTAGGACAGAATGATCCATCTAGGACTGTTCAACTTACCTGCAGTAAATAGTTTATCCAGAGTCTTATCTGCAGCCACCACAAGCAACAGAAATCTCTTCATTATTTATTGTTAGTGCCTCATGATTTGACATTTAATTTAAGTCTTTCACTGTGTCTTGCCCAGCAGCTTTAGCATTATAAATAGGGAAGCACTTTCTTTCCCATTTAAGAACTAGCCACAAGGATTTAGATCTGTTTGATGAGCCTTTCCATAAGGCTTGCATCATGTTGTCATAAATGGGTGATGTTCAGATTTCAGGCTTCTCTGTTATGAGGAAAGTTGCCTAATTGCTGAAGGCACTATTGCTTCAAGGCATTTATCCATGGGCAGACATGTTTCCCTAAATACTGTAGAGATTAGGAAGATTTTTCTTTTGTTTACAGTTGCAAACTTTCTTACAAACAGCTGGGGGTTTTTGACAAATTTTTTTTCTGTTACAAAAGCTTCCATGGCACTTAAGATACCACACATTTTGACCCAGGGAGCAGTTAGGTTAGCCACAGACAGCATGCCCTTGGCAAATCGGTGTTGAATAGTGCTGATTGCTTTCTTATACTTCATGTGCTTAGGTATGGCTGCCAAGAGGATGTGCTCCATGGTCTTTCCAGAGAGGGCTTTCACTGTGTGCTTTTCTTACGTACTTTTCTCATCCTTACTCATGCTGCTTTACCCTTCACAATATCTCAGACGCTGTGTTGCATTTATTTGTAGCCTCCATTCTCAAACCAGAAGATTAATGTCAAATCCAAACATCCTTCAGATGCAAAAACTTTCCAATAAACATAAAATAAGAGGTTTCTCTTAATTGAAACAAGCTGTTAAGGCCTAGAAGAATCTAAAAGAAGCAGCCACTCATTGCTCCTCCAAGGAAGCCTCTCAGTTCTTTTAAGCATGGTCTGAAACCTATCCATGCATCTTGCAGCTGGAACTGAGAAGTAAATCAGGCCATCTGGTCTTCAGGCCCCCCGCCCATGTAAGAGATTGACTATTTTGTCAATAACTGCTTTTCAAGGCACCCATAAAGGCATTTCCAGCACTTATGCTTGCATAGGTACTTACTTGTATTAGTGTTTGAAACCTTTTTGTCTGTATTAAATGCTTATACTGTGCTTATTAGCATAATGCCCAAGTAGCATACTACATGTGGCCTCAGAAATCTCCTGGAAACAGGAAAGTAATATTCCCTTCAATTTACAGGCAAGGAGAAGTCTGTATATTTTAAGGTCTCTGTGCTCAGCTTCTGTATTCTGATATGACTTGCCCTTTCATTTCTGAAAACAGAACTTTGTTTTGGTCCCTTGGACCCTGCAATGCTGACCACAGACACACATGGTTGGAGTGCACTCCTTGGATGAAGAAGCTGCAGTCTGGGGGATCAGGAAGAGATTTGGCAAGTCACGTAGCCAATACCATCATGGAACTCAGACTATAGATGTTAGGCACCACAGACTCCTTTACTTCCTCCTTCCTCTGCCAGCAACTTCCATGTGGACTGAACCCACCAGGCCTGCCCTAGGATCTGCCGGATCAGGTTCCCTGGATGAGGAAGCAGCTGCCCTGAGGGACCTGAGCCGTTCTGAACTGCTCAGCACTTTCCCTGGAGCACACACTGTGCTTATCCATGTGGGATCCATGAACTAGAAAAGCTGCCCATACTTACACACACTTACTTAATGTTTGCAGATTGTGTGTTTTGAAATGGCTTTATTAAGGCACCAGTTGTGGTTACATTTGAATAGCAGTGAGAACTCAGTGTTGTTAATAATAGTACTTTGACCATGAATTCCATTGCTTCACATTTTATTTTTGTTTTCAACATATTTCTTCCAGAAAAACATATAATCATATATTCCTTTAAGAGACGGGTATAACTTATTAGTGGCTTGTGTACTGGGTCTATTATCTTCATGAACCTGCTTCCTAGATTTCAGAAAGATTTACAATTTTTCCTCAAATCTATGCATCTTTAAGACTGTATGAACTGATTGAGACTCTTTTCTTTCCCAGAGGCTGGATTCCTGTATTCTGAGGTTTTGTTTGTATAACTGCACATGGGAAGACTCCAACCTCAAGGTCAAATGGAACTCCAACTTGGAAGATGACTCAGTTTTGTCACTTATGTATGCATTTTGCTTTACAGAATAATATGTAAGGGAACAATTCATCTTTACCTCCGTTTTCAGGCTCAAAAAATCAAAGACCCTGCTGCTGACATTTATTTGTTAGCTGAAGTAACTTTCTATGTTTTGTAAAGTAAGACTTTTAACCTTAAGGAAAGGATCTTCAGTGTAGGAATAATGGCTTGTGTTAAATGTCTTTGGAATAAAAATATTGCTTCACTCAGAACATTAGCACTGGCTATTTCATGACATCTTTCAAGTACCACTGTCCTTAGAGCCTTGAGAATGATGCCTAGATGTCCATTTCAGTCTGTCAAAGGCATGTGGCAGGTCAGGATAGGAAATGAAAGAATCAACGGGGAGCCCAATGTAATAATGAAGACTTCCTTGAAGGCAGAGAACAAATGAGACATGACTCCATGTCTGAGTGATGCTTCTGCTCCTGGTTCCTATGGTGCTGCTCTTGAAGGGCTGAGTCCTGATCTGGGTGAGTATTCTGAGCTTGAGCATTCAAGGCAGGACTACTCCCTCTTTTGCAGAGTCTGTTTTGAGCAGGGTCTCATTTCATATGTTTGGACTATGGAGTAAAGTCCTGGTGTAAACGACAACATCAAGAGTGACTATGCTCTCCAACATAATATTAAGGTCAAAAGCAGAGGTGCCACTATGGGGTACGATCCTGTCAGAGGGAGCTTTGAGGAGAACAGGCTGGAATTTGGATGTGCGAAGTGGACATTAACAAAATTTTTTGCCACTTAACTCCACTTAATGTCTAAACTTAGGCTTCTCAGGCTACTTATTCAAAGGCTTTTTTTCTGGATTTCTAGCTGGAAATTCCAGAGAATTTCAGCTGATATAAGCATGCAGTGCATATAGATGTTACACGTCTGTAGTTCTCCTTTTAATAGCACACAAAATTGAAACTTCCAAAGCCGGAATTTTCTTCTACCAAAAAACCACCAGTGCAACTTTGTGATTTGTTTCATCTGTAATGAAGGGATGATGGTGTCTTACTCTCAGCAGATGGAAATGATAATAAAAATCCAAATGAGACACGCATAGCCTAATGCTGAAAAAGGATGACATAGGAAAATATTATCTGACTTACCTATAAACTTCTTTTTGACCTTGGCTATAGAACTTCTGGGTCAATCACTTCCCAGTCTTTTCCTAGCTATAGTAAATTTGGCTAGTAGAAAGACTGGCAAGTTAAAGGAAGTGATTCTTCACTCTATTACACACTCATGAGTGCTCATCTCTACCTTTGAAAGACAGATAAAGACCATGCAATAATTGATATATATCCTAAAAAGAGCTCCAGAATTTCTTGAGAAGCATTATTATTTATTTCTGAGGAAAGCTGATTCATTATATCATTAGAGATTCACTAGACACATACCTAAATTAAGTTAGAAGGTAAATTTCTTATATATTAGAGAAGTGACCCTACAATCCTCTAATTTTGTAAGCTAACAATAGCTTTTTAGCTACTTATGTTCTAAAGGTAGGGTTTTAATAAGGATGGATATGAAGAAGATGGAGCATCTCCTTGCAGGTGCACAGATAAAAGACAACAACAGACATCATCTGCAGAATTCTGACTAGATATACAGGAAAAAAAACACTTTAGTGATAGTCAAATAATGGACCAAGTTCCACAGAGGAGATGTGGAATCATCATCCGTAGGGATACTTAGAACTCAACCAAGTACATCTCTGAGCAAGTAACAGGGTAATTCCCTGGCTGGACTGGATAATCTCCAGAGCTTCCTTCCAAGCTAAATTTCTGTATGATTCTATGATTATGACTTCATAAAGATGTCTTTCACATTCACATGAAAACACGCGATGTCACTGTGTGAGCTCGTATCAGTCCCTTGATATCGTAATACCAGTCTTTTGGGATTTTTTCTTATTTTACAGTATATCAATCCTCACAGACACTGAAAATTTTTAAATTAGGTAATTGTGTTTGCTGACCTACCCTAAGCATGACAATGGTTATATGTTAAATGTGATTTCATTAACTGGTTTTCTGGGAGACCTTACCTAATTTGGCTTTGATAGCAAGATTACTGTTTTTTCACAGCAAATGTGGCTTTAAAACTAATAAAACTAGTGCTACCTGTATTGTGAAGAGTTTCACCATTTTTGGCCTATCTAGATGGCCTCTTATTCTAGTGGAGTTACTTTGGAAGTGTCTTGGAATATCTGTATCAGTTATAGGTGGCTTGTATGTATTTCTTCTTGGGTGAAATGAAAAATTTAATTATACAAAAAAAATGCAAATTGCTGCCAACTGTGTTAACTGTGAGAGAGTTGCATTATCTTCTAACATAAATTGTCAGTGAATTGAAGAAAAGACGTTTTGGAAGCTGATCTGATTACTGTCAGGGAAAGTGCTCAAACTCAATTGTTGGCAAATGTCCAGTACCCATCACTGAACGATCATCACCTCATCATTCAGTCTTCTCAACTGACATGCAAAACAACATCCAAATATTCATTGCACATCTGTGCTGGACAGATTATGCATTAGCAATTCAAATCAATTCAATGTACAGGCAGTTTCTGTAAAGGCGTCTGTTTGGGTGAGATGCCTTGTTGTCTGGGATGGATAATAAGGCAACTCTGTCTAATCTTGGAGAACAATCAACCCATCTTGAGAAGGTGACTGACTACGTATGCTCTTGCCCTGACAGCACTAGAACAATGGCCCCATAATGCACTTGACTCAGCTGGTAATAAAATCTACTTTTGATTAGCAGCCATGGCTTGTGTCAATCACTGCATGATGTACCATTGTCCTCTGGTCCTGAACACAGTTTATTTACAGGGAAACAAAAGCTTTTTGGATATGGCTGCTGCCCAGAGATTGCAAAATAGATTGAGCTGTCAGCCTCACACACTAGATGAAGATTAATGAGTTGTGCAGACAATAAATATGAAGCAATGACCATAAATATGCTAATAGGTATTATCCATATACACTATAATTGCTACAAAAATTAAAAAGTAGTGTAAAGGAAATAGGTCAGAGGGTGACAGATAGATAATCTTGGGTGCTGAAGATCTTTGGTTCAGTCAGATTCTCTGCAGGTTTATTTTCTTCAATTAGACCCTTCAAAAGATTAATTGTTTAAAAGCTGTTTGAATAATCTCTTTTGAAACAGAGGTTTATGGGAAAATGTTTATGAAAAAGTGACTTCAATGAACATGTTATTGAAATAAAAAAGGTGACTACCAAAAGCAGAGATTAATGTCTCTGATCAGCTGCCCAGCTTTACTATGAGGGAAATATTTCTAAGTGGCAGAGTAGTGGGGACTGCAAGGAAAACATACCAAAGAGACACAGCAGTTTACATCCACAGATACAAGTGATTAAGGTCCTTCCAAGCAAAATATAGAAGAGTTGCCTGCACATCTGATTGCATTGGTTTGTTTGATGTTTTCAGCTTAGTCTATTTTTCCTATTTTTCTTTTTTTTCCCCTTTTTAATTTAAGAAGAGAAGAATGCCCACCACTCAAATTTTCAGACTACTTTCAGTCAAGCCTCTGGCTTTCCAATTCCTTTCAAAGAGCACATAGTCTAGATTTTTGACACCTAAGGGTTTCATTTGAACTTGAAACTCAGAGAGTCAAACTGTTAGCACTGTGTTTAAGTGCTTCAGCACCTAAGGCTACTGAAATTGTAGTGACACTGAAAATAAGGGCAGTCATACTCTTGGTATTCATGGCTTTGACTCTCTGTTCTCTCAGGCTTAGAAGTGCCACAGGATGCTTTTGAGGTCAGCTCACACCACCCACCCCCTCTAAGATTTTTAGTTTCTGGCATGGGGAAACTAACTTACCCAGATATTCTCCCAGGTACAATTTTCTGTTATAATGCCAAGCTCGGCGATAAAAATGAGTTGGGTTTTTTTTCTTTCCATACTTTAACTAGAAGTTGCATCCATTTAGCTCTTAAATTTTCAGTGCTTGGATTTTGGCAAACAGTCCACAAAGACTTACAACTGCCTGACTGCTACTATGCCAGTCTCCTCGAAAACACAGCTGAACTTTAACTACACATGCCTAACATCTTGGAAGTTACCCTTTCTAACTACAAATGTCAGTAAAACAAAGCACAAAAAAAATATATATATAAAGGTAGGGAACCATTTAGAAAAATGTCTCACACAAAGCTGTGGCGTGCAAGGAGAAGCACATCCTTCAGGAAGAATTAATGGAGAGAGAGGACCACTGGAAGCTGCAGGCTCAGGGTCTGTGTCCTTGTTCCCAATCCCACTTCAGCAGTGACACTGCATCTTTCTAAATTGGAGGCTGTGATGTCAATGTGACATGTTGCCAGGGCACAGCGAGGTGCTGTCTCACCAAGGGAGCTGAGAACAGCAGATCCAGAGATGATAAGCAGATTGAACCAAGAGTCCAAATCATCAGGCAAGTTGCTAGAGGCAACTCCAAGGCTTCCCTTGAATCACTCCAGTGGCTTCCCTTTCCTTATTACACTGAGTTTCTTCATCTTATTTTTATGAGACTTCTAGTAATTTCTTCTTTTCCTGCTTATTTTCTGATGTCTCTGCCAATCTGAATTGCCTTGAGGCACTTTTCTTGCAATAAAACTTTTATTATATCTAGTTTTAATTATTTTTAGTTAAACAACTTTGTGTGTATCCATTATGATTTGCGGTTTAGGACTGAGTAAAATGTCACCTTGTATAGAGTCTCTGCAGCTTGTAAAGCCTTCATTTTCCATGGCTTTGTCAGACTTTACCATAATTTCCTAATGGGCTGTATGGAATACTAAATAAATTGTATTAACAAAGCACAAAAGATTTTACCATTTATGAAGGAAGGACCTGTAGCAATATGCACAAAGAAAGTGAAACTTCTGGGTTTATTGTGACTTTGAAGAAGGCCTCTAGCATTCCTTGTCCTATTCTTACACAGAATTTTTCCTGCATTTAAGCCTGAACTTCAGATTTTTTATAACATTAAGAAATTGAAAACGATAAATGAGGAACCTGAAATTACAGGGTTAAAGGTACATAATAACTGACATAAGAATTAAAGAAAGCTAACGTATATGAATGAAAGAAAAGTTGAATGAAAGAAAAGAGTTTAAAGATCACTGCTGCTAGGGGGACGTGGGCCAGATATTCCACTGCTCAGATAAATAGCACATATAAGAAGAGAGGAACAGACTTCATATCCTTTGTTCTATAACCCACCCTGTACAAGACATAGATATTACACTATTGTGAAAACACTATAGTTTTATTCTGTATATTTCCTCTTTGAGAGCCATTCCTGTAGTAGTGTGACCTAATCAGATATTCTTCTTTACCTAAGGGAGGTCCATGGATTTTTAATGAGCCTTATTTAAACTCCTGGCTAAGAAAAGCTGCGATAAAGGCATGTGTGCCATTTGCAAAGGCCTGTTCATTAAAGACAGAGGCTCTGCTTTAGTGGGACTTGCGTGAGGAAGAAAAAAAATCTGTATCAGTCTGCTCATACGACACAAGGCCCTCTCACAGTTCCTTCCATATAAAAATTAATTCCAACCATCCATTGTTAGTTGGGTTCTGATTTCCAGCTCTGTGTTTTCGGGGTAGTTGTACCACAGCTAAACTCTGGGTACGACAACCAACCCATCTGAAGTCTCTGCATGCCACCACTTTACTGCCTTTTTTGTCTCCTGTCTTTACTCAGATTGGTATGAATTCTTCAAACAAGGCAGTATCTTCTACAGGTGCAATTCAGTACAACAGGGTGCAATGCAAAAGAGTGAAGAAGCAAAGCTTTCAGCCACGTCAGTTGTCAAACAATGACTTATACCCTGCTAATTTGTTTTAGTATCATAAGAAGTGATTACTTGGTTTGCCTAAATTCCAACATGGTAACAGCAATAAAAAAGCCTATTGGCAAAGTTCGGTTTCGTTTCCTGGCTGAGGATAAGTTTCAGTTTCTATTCTTCCTTATCATGGTGCTAGTTTCATTTCTTCTGTCAGCTGGAGAGTGTATAAAAAGATGGGCTGAGCATTCCCTGAGTGCTTCACTGGAATTCTCACCAGCAGAAAGCACCATGGCTGACCGGAACGTCCACAACGCTGGGTTCACTTCCTCTGGGATCACAGGAGGATCCCTTGCTTCATCAATGATGTCCGACGAAGCAAGAGCCTCGGGGGGAGGTGTGCCTTCTGGAGGCCCCACTTCCACTCTCCAGGGAATGGGTATGAGCAATGCTGTGTGTGACTGTGTGTGTGGTTTCGTGGTTCAGTGCATAGGATCAGAAAACTTTTTATCCTTGAAAATAAGCTTGTCAAATAGTCTCTTCTCTCCTACATTCCTGTAGTGCACTGAAGAAAAAAGGTTTCTCTGTTTAACTGTGTACTATGAGTGGGATATTATTCAGGGTATTTTCTGTGTGTGTACATACTATGCATGAATGAACACACACATACGTGGTATTCATGAGGTTTTGGACAGTGCTTATCTGAAGTTTGTGCTATCTCTCCCTTCTGCTGGGAATCATCAATAATACGAAGAGTTATGGTAGGAACAAGCAATGATGCACTTATGCAAGAACATTATCTGTGTACCTATATTTGATATAGATTATCAGATTTCCCTTGCTCTTTACTCACATACATCCATACAGGGAGAACTCCTAAAACCATATGCAAACTCTGTAGAGGAGACAAATTAGTTGCAGTCCAAGAGACAAATTCATGAAGGGGATGTATACACACCCTTGACAGCCCCTCTCTAAGTACAAAAATGAGGCATAGCTGCCTTTCACGGGAGCTAACCCTGCAGATGTCTGCTGTTCTGCTGCTTGCATGGAGCAGTCCCTGACCGGATGACTCCTAGCAGCTTGGCACCTGTTTAACCCCAGATCCTGTGGGATCTGTGCACGAAGTATTCTCCCTGCCAGACTTGCCTGTGTGACCTGATTCAGCAGGCATCCTCTGAACAGGCATAATTCCACAGAACAGAGTTCCCATGCAATCCTGCTTTACCCAGCAGCACAGTAATTAGCTCCCTGACCTTGGATAGAGGCTTCAAAACCCCTTCTGCCTTTGGGGTCTTGGACCCACATGTCCCATGTGCCAAAGGTATGCCAACCAGCAGGCTGATTATAGATGGGCATCTCTGACATATGGGTCTACCACTGGCCTACTACTTCCACAATCAGCAGGTAGAAATCTGAAGGTGGGAGCTGAATGTGACTTTTCTAGCCATAAAATGGGTGGTTGACCAGGTGAGCTGGCCAAGCTCCAGATGCAGGGCATCTTTTAATAGAAAAATATGTTAAGCTTGATTGAGAGGAAAAAAGTTGGATTTTTTTTCTAAGGTATGATTTACATTGCTGCCAATATTATTCATAGAGTGAGACCCTCTAGACAGTGAGGGAGTAAGTGACGTAAGGGTCATTCAGAGACCTACTGCATGTGACTCCTGTGAGGCATTTTTTAATTTTCACTTTGTATGATTTGAACAGTGAGTTTAGGTTGCTGAATACAGTGTTTATTGAATATTCAGTAGGAAAGAGCTTAAGGGATAGTAGCAGCCAAGGGACAGAATATGAGAGAAAGTCAGGAGAGGAGGGGAACAGAGTGAAAAGCAGAGAGGAGAGCTGCTCTCAGGCACCACGCTGCCTTAGCAGCAGAAATCCTGGTATGCAGGAGATGCCAGTTACTCACTCTAGTCATATGTTAGATGCACAAGCTGCCTTCTGTTACAGATCAGGGTGGTACAGCAGTCCTCAGCACACTCACAGCCAGTGGCAAACTTTTCAGTGGAGATGCCCTACAGAGAGCATGAAGCTGTCAGTTCTAAGCTAAAATACTGAAGATTTCTATCCCTCTGTGTGCTGAGAATTTTTATAAGAAACAGAAGCAAAATGAGCATTTAACTATGCCTAGTTTTATTCTTGAAACCTCTGCGTTACCTGTGGACTTTTATGAAAACCACCATTTTGGTGAAGAGAAGTCTGCATGACTCAAGGAAACCTTAGCCATGCCGACAGGAGATACTCCAAAAGAGCTTTTATCCATGTGGAAAATGCTAGCTCTGTAACATTGCCAAGACAGGTGTGAGCTTTGGCTCCCTGCAGCAGGAGAGCTTGCCACACATTCTTTGCCTGATTGAGAGCTAAAAGGGCCTGATTTCATTTCCGCAGGTGCTCACTGAAATCTCTCCAAACACATCTTCTTAACCTTTTCATTCAGGCTGTAACCCTTCCTCCCCCCAGAACAAACATGCTCGAAGGAGCGGCTGATTCTGCAGTGGGGCATGAGTATTGTTCAGTATCACTTTACAGAAGATGTTATAACAAGCTCATCACCAAAACATTTGAGCATCCTCCAAGAATGCTTTAAGCATTATCACTAACATTTGTCATCACTAATGCTTTACTCCTCTCCCAGGAGAAGAAGAGTTTGCAAAGGAGTGTTTTTCTTGGGGCTTATTTAGACGAAGACGAAGATATACATATAAATTGGCCACTGGCTACCACAACTTGTGGTACTTGATTTTTACAGTTATCTATTACAGGTTTTTGTGAGGGAAAGTGAAGTGAAAGGAACATGTTCTTCACCTGGAACAGACAGTGCAACAATTCCTAGTTCTACAGAAGTTT
Organism: Dryoscopus gambensis; assembly: GCA_013389985.1. Classification (NCBI taxonomy): domain Eukaryota; kingdom Metazoa; phylum Chordata; class Aves; order Passeriformes; family Malaconotidae; genus Dryoscopus; species Dryoscopus gambensis. The sequence goes on from WEIT01018273.1 coordinate 170,330, forward strand.
GTTCCACAGTCCTCAGGCAGCTCTGCAGAAAAGTGCAATTTCAGCGAGGCAAACTGTGCTAAAACTATTTTGGAGATCCAGGTTTATCAAAAACAGTCTGTGCAAGAGCTATAGATTTTCTTTGTGTTCTGGGAACATCCACAACAGCACTGATGATATCCTTTCCCCAGTGTGGCAGCTAAAAAGCAATATACTGACACAACAAGTCAGGTAACCAGCAGGCACCTTGTCTTTTGATGCATTTGCTAGCCTTGAATTTTTTTAAAACACAGTAGTCTATAATTATCCTGTAAGGTTCCTTCCTTTTTTTGTCAGTAACATCTCATTTGTAACTGTTCTAGGTGCCAAAGGCACAACCCATTCATCAGGTTTTACCAGCAGTGGGATCTCTGGTGGATCCAAGGCCTCCGACATGATGTCCAGGGAGGCCACAGCTCACGGAGGTGGAGTTCCCAGAGGTGGCACAACTTCCACTGTCCAGTCCATCTGTAAGTGAGAGTCCTCTCAATAAAGATGAATTAAAAAATTACTTCTGAACAGCAATGTTTCAGCTCATTTACTGTACATTTACCAGATGAAGGGATGCAAGTAACAGAAGTGGCTGCTTTGTACTTGAAGCAATATTTCTACTGTTTGTTTCTTTAAACTTGGTGGGAGGAGGAAACTGGGGAATTAGTGGAAATAACTATGCAACAGAATTGCAAAGGTATGAGTAGACAGCAGAGACAGAAATCTGAAGCATTGTGACAGACAAAAAAAGCCCAATGGACTTTTAGATTATGCTTTCATCAGCACAACAGTGGAAGTTCAAGAATTCTTTTTCAATCACAAATTCAGGATCAAACTAAGAGCTCCACACGACCATACAAAGCAAGTGTAGTGGGAAAAAACAGTGAAGCATGAGAATGGAGTTACCAGACTGACAGACAGGAATCATTAGTCTACTTCTTGTGGCCTTTTAGAACAGCTTAGCTTTCTTTCCTTTAAAGGAAATTAATTTTGTCAAAACCAGAGGAATCTGCCCGCACTTACCAGCTCAAAGCAGAGAACAGAAATCTTATTCATTGCTCTGCCAGGATAATGCAACCCACACCTAGATGAAAGAAAGCAAGTTATGAGAGAGCCTAGTCTATACCTGAATGCATCAGTAAGGATGCTAATTGTGTTAGTAGGATCATGTGGGGTTAGGAAGAGAATTGGAGACAGGACTGAAGTCCTTAATTTCAAAAAGTGTCTTTCAAATAATAACACAGACCTTTGATTTCTGACCTGGGAACATTTGTAGCCAGTGCTTGTATATTATGTTTTCCTGTGCTGCAATTTTGCTTTATATTGTCCTCACAACTGTTCCTCTGTATTTGTCCTTAGCCATGGGTGGAAAGGGAGGAAGACGCTGAATAGAAGGAAAACATCAGTCCGGAAATAAGCTCTGCAAGCGGTTCATCCTTCGCCACTGGCTTTGACAACTTCTCCCCTTCACTGATCTCCCTGTTATGAAAGGCAAAACCTTCCCCATGCACAAATAAAGTTTCTGTTAAAATGATGGATTCTTGCATTAAATTAATGGGGACAGAGATAAAGGGCAGCTCTTTCCTTGAGTAAATATTCTCTGAAGCGCACACGAACACAAGACAATGGAAGCTGAGGTACTTTGAACTGCAAGGCCGTCTTAGGAAAACCCTGGGTTTAGCAACACTGTGCTCTTCAATTGCAAGTAGCTTGCTTTGTTTATATTACAAAAGGTAATTACAGTGCAAAAGTCACCCTGTTGTGAGAGAGATGCATAGAAACGCTCAGTAAGGGGCATCCAGCAGCTCCTTCTAGATGTACTTCTAATAGGCTATCACATTAAATTCTACTTTATAAAGGAGACACATAAGCAAACAAAAACAGGTCCCAGGACTGGTTTTTGTATGCCTCTAGAGTTTCTAGGGTCCCTTTCACTATAATTTCTAGTCCCTGTTTGCTTGCAGCAAGCTGTCAGCTTTGTCCAAATCAAACTGAAACTAGCCCTGTAAATTTATGATACATGAGAATAGGTAAGGAAGAGAGCCCATTTTCTCTGATACTGGTCTCACTGCTGGGGCTTTTTGCTGTTCTCCACACCCGACTCCTTTCCTTCATATGTGCTCATAAAATGAAGTTTCCCCAAATACACATAACATTGTGCATTCCCTATGCAAATTCCCACATACATACTACTCCACATTTTCATCTTCCTGCCGTCTTTCTGGCTCCTCATCCTCCCCACCCTATCACCTCCCTCCCTCTGTATTTCTAACAAAACCACACAGCACAGCTTCTTCTTCCCTTTCCCCACTCCAAGACGGAGGGAAAGAATCTCACACCTTCAGGCCAGAAGTTAAGAGGTGCTGGATTTGAGGAGCTGCAGTCAGTGATTTTCTCCAACGACTCCTGTCACCCTGCTCAAGCATTCCCATTTCAGCTGCATCTCTCCACAGCTGGGAAATGTGTTTGCCCCCATGCACCTTATGCAGTCAAATATGATCTTTTCCCTGCTGCCTGGGCACCTTCCAGAATGCACAAGAGAAGCCAGTGTTTGCCTCCAGTTGCAGCAAAGTTGAATTGAATTATATGATGAGTGGCAAAATGCTAGCTTGGAGGAGAGACTAATGAAGAGGAGAAGAAATGTATCTTCACTTGCTGTGCTATCCGAAGCATTAAAAGGCAATTGAAAAACAGGGGCTTCATTTCATAGGCTAGAGCTGATGTCCTAGCAAGGAGCGATCTTGGGCAAATGCTTAAATGTAACCAGGACTTTAATTCATAATATCAGAAAGATTTAATTTCAAAGAGACCTCAGTGTAAGGAAAATAAGGGAAGTTCTCTAATCTAAACTTCTGCTAAAGAATGGTTAACCTTAATGTTATACTTGTTTGCTTAGGACTTTTTCCAGTCAGATTTTGAACATCTTCCAGGAGGAACCATCCTACACTTTCCTTCCTATGCCTAATGCAGCAGCCTGGGACTACTAAAATATAGCTGTAATCTACCAACAGATCTTTATTCCCCTCTATGCCCTTAGCACTGGCATGAGTTGAAGCCAGGTCTGCCCTGGCTTTTTCCCATTCAGAAAGTTTTCCCCATGTGCAAATGCCAAGTTATGGTCCTGGAGAACAGCAAGGGCCTTGATCCCCATCAGCTGACATTCAAACACCTGCTTAGCACTGATGATGATAAATGAGTCATTAGAATGAAACCAATGTAACAATGACAAGAAATACTAGAAGAAGTCAAGTACATACATAACTCATCAGACAAACAGTTTCGTAAACTGAAGCTGTATTATCCGAGAAACAATGTGTGACCATTTCATGGCAATTAAAGACCTTGTTTCTTATTCTTATTCAGAGGGGGGAGGTTTAAAAGTGGATTTTGACTTTATTGTTGTCATTACTTGACCTCAGGTATTTTTGTCTTATTAAAAAATGGCTCACATTAGTGACAGCTGACAAAGGGTGCTTATGGCTAAAAGAAGGAAACCAAAGCAAGGATCCTTAATCACCTATCATTTCTCTTTTCAGCTTTTACGTAATTCTGGTGTTAAAAGTTTGAATTATTTTCCCATCTTTAGATCTTGTGTTGAGAACTAGCCTAGATAGCTTTGCCAAAGCAGGGAGAATTCTCAGCTGTATTTGAAATCCCTTCACTGGGTCAGCTCTAATAGGTCTACAGGAGAACAAAGGTTCAAGCATCCCCCTGGAAGCCTTCCTCACACACTGCTTCAGCAAACTCATATGCACAGAACTACAAATGCACTATTTACATATTTAACAGACTATAATTGGAAAGGTCAAATAACAACAAATATGGCAGTTTGAATCCTTCATGTCTCTCAATCAATCTTTGCACAACAAATAGACAGAAAGAGAGAGAAAGGAAAAGAGGCAGCAGCGTGTGATTACCAGAGCAATAGCACTGGAGCAAGACACTGCAGAGAGCACATAGCTCTCTGCACAGAAATCAATTTCTCCCATGGGATGGGATCAATAGTTGTCTGACAGGACACTATGCAGGCAATTTAATAGCATTTTATCTAAATGAATCTATTCCTCCCCCCAGCTGGCCTCACAGTTCATAAGAAGTCTCTCTTAGTAAAATAGATTTATTTATTTTTTATAATACAACAGGAAAGTATTTATCATTCTGAAGACACTGCCATTGTCTATTAAAAATAATTTATCCCTGTTAGTTACTCATTACCTACAACTCTTTCCCAACATCTTTATTCTAATTAGCTCACTCATGGACATATACCCATAAAAATCACTTTCAGTTACTCTGGAAAAATTTTTCATACCCCAAAACATTCCAAACTATAGATCAGCCTTTCAGGAAAAATAACCCACACAGCAGGCAAACTCAGTTAACTCAAAGGAGTATTGGTATCTGAAATGACATTTTTATGCAACAGAAAAGCTTATTTTTTGAGGAATTATTTATACACAGAAATTGGTTGTATCTATTTTAATAGTACTTAATAAATAATAAAGTCAATCTGATCTTATTAGTGGATATCTGTGTGAAGTAAATGATAATGAATGAGAAACCTTAATAAGCATAATTCCAAGGATGGATCTTTGGCACTCTGGGAGTTTGGTATTGTGCCCCAAAGGCTCTTGTAAATCCAGCTGCAGTTCTTGCTCATCATTTAGAAGATTAGGGGCTGATAAGCGACAGTCAAGCCTTATTAGAACAGGCTAAGGCAACAGGAAACATTAATTGGGTAATTTAATGCACAAGGAGACATTAAATGCCTGCATTGTGGTTCAGATGCTGTTTCCTCTATTGATTTGTTCACGTCTTGTTCCATGAAATTCTTACGAATTCTTGGTGGAGAGGGTGTAAGAAAAAGCCTAGGTTTGAAATTACCAGAATGCTTTTGTTATTTCCTGGGGCTTCCCTTTACTCCTTGTGTTAATAAGGGTCCCATCAGGAGCCCTGCTCCTGCAAGCAGAAGAAAGAAGACTACTCCCTTGTCTGAGGATTCTTCCAGCAAAGAAGGGAAGAGCTCCAAGGTCTAGCAATGAAATGCTGGCTCCCCTCCTCACTTGTGTTGTGGTTTCTTCACAGTGTGTGCATACAGCAGGAGCCCTGTGAATCTGGGAGGAAGCTCAGAGTCTCTTTTCCTCTGAAAAGCTGGGAGCACTTAACAAAACCCTCTTCTCTTGCTCTGTTTTGGAGGAGGTGTAGAAATAGTTGCTGGGCTGATCTTCCTCCGGAAGTAAGGGAGATAAGAGGAAATTCCTGACATAGCTGTTTCTTCTCTGTCTAATGCCAGAATTAATCCACTTATGTGGGTGGATATGTTCTGTTCCATCAGTGGTGGATATTGGTGTCTGGAACACCAAAATGTCTCAATTATATTCTAGGTCCTGATTTGGATCCCATATTAAGACTTCTTTCCTGAGACATCTTTCCCACAGCTGAACAGAAATGAAAAATGCTGTTACAGTGGAAGACATTCAACATGAGAAGGGGACAGCCTTTCCTTTACCTCACTGACCTAGGCACCCTTTGTCTCTCATTTTCCAGCACTGCAGCTTGGGAGATCACGGGTGATAATTCATGGACACTTTATTTTAATAATTTACTTTTGCAGCAATTTAAATATTAACATGCATTCTGAAGGCATGCAAGCCTCATTAATTTCAAATAAACATTGTACATTATGCTCTGTTTAACAGCAATCCCACTTTTTGTAGCTGGTCTCTCCCTTCCAGCCAGCAGCCTGGCACTGTTCCTGCTGCCACCAAGTTTCCCCGTGTCCATGGCATGGGCTGGAAGGCCACTCCTCATTTCCTGCTGCAGCGAAACTCACTGTAGGCACAGCACCCCTGCTCTTCAAGCTTCCTCAGGACCATCACATTTGAAATTGGTGTCTTCTTCACACCTTCCCCTGTTTTAAAGAAGGAAAGTGCCTCTCTGACTTTATTTACCGTCCCTTAAGTCATGGAAGCCTTGGTAGAAGAGGCAGGGTCCACCTGCAGCCCAACACATCCCTTCCGGCACGGCATTCATTGGTGCTCTGGCTGTGCTCCTTGCATCTCTGCAAGGATTGACCCAAACACAGTGGTCCAAGACTGACCACTGGACCAGAAACCTGGAACAAGACCCAACACATTCCTTTCAAACCAGCACCCGGCTACGCAGTGGCTGGGTTACATAGGGCAGTCCCTTTCCTCTAGGGGAGAAAGACCCTCCCAGTACTCCTTCTGTGGGCTCTCATTCCACTGAAGTTTTTAGTGTTGTAACTGTTGTGAAAAGCAACAGAATTGTGCAGGCTGCCCACAATGGTCTATTTCCTGAGAACCTCACACATTAAAGAGACACAATAATTCCATTTAAATGCACAATAATTTAAAAAATCATCATCATTATTATAGTCATCATTATTATAGTAATTAACATTAAATCATTTCCCATCCTTCTCCGTATCTTTTTGGGGTAAAAGGGAGCATTGAAACATAACCTGGTTTAGTGCTTATCTAATATAACTAATATTTTCTCTAAGCTATCTTCTTTTTACCCATTGTTTGTGGGTTTTGGGTTTTGTTGTTTGTGGTGTTTTTTAAAGAATGCCTGGATGTGAAAATAAATAAATAGATATGTTTTCTCATAATAAAATATCATAGAAAATATTGTTGCTAAAGAAAAAGTGTATGCTACAAAAACAGTTCTTAAAATTCAGATGTTGCTTTTTGCAGTCTTTTGCTATTGGAATTTCCACCCAGCCAAGATTTTACTGGCCAGTTTTAAGCTACCTCTGCAGTTTATGTTTATACATAAACAGCTCTGATTTTAATTGCTATCAACTTCTTATACTTGATAGATGGTCTTAAACATTTTTTGCCTCCAGAGACTGCTTACTTTGCCAAGTATTGACACACTTTCAAGATTTATACTTCTCTAAGGAACAAAGTTTACAATAAAATGTAATGTATTCCGTGGCTGTGAATGGTAATGTTGCTAAACAGTCCAAAGATATTTCACAACTGATAGTTATTTTCCTCTCACATCCAGCCCTGCCCTCCTTTAGTACTACTATAGATTTAGGTTTTGAAAGGAAAATCAGATCCTTAATTTGCCTAATTTAATGTTTCAGAGATCCAATATGGCTTAATTTAGGTTTTCTTCCACTAGAGCCATTATTGGACTAATGATTACACCTTCATTTTTCCCAATAATTATTTTAAGAGGCTAACTCTTGTGGAAGGGATTAACTCACTTCTGGGATTGGAATAACCGCTTTCAGAGCTCAAATATCATACTGCAGCCAGAAAAGGGAGCGATTACAGAACTGTAAGCTACAATGTCAAACATACAAGTAGTTACTAATTATCAGACGGACAAAATTCTGTAGATGATTGAAGTCATATCTAGATTTAAATATTTGGATTGGATCCAGTCTCCTGGTAGCAATCATGGGTCACAATGCCCAGAGAAATCCCAGAGGACAAGGAAGGGTTCTTAGAAATAATACATCAATTTGTACCATCTCCATGAAACTGCTGTGGCATTGCAGCAGAAGTAGCATCAAGCTCTAGCAGTAGCTCTTGTAAAATCAGCTAAAAAGATCTTCATCACTGAAACAATTCACGGATGTTACTTTACTGACAAAGTGCAGCTCTCAGCCTTCTAAGAGTACACTTCCAAGAGAGAAGATTTCGTTTCCTTGTTTTACTTTTTTCCAGCCATTTGATCTCTTTAATGCAGCTTTTTTATATCAATCCGTTTTGTAAATAGGTAATTTAATGTCACACAGGCAAAACTTCTTTGCACAGGCAAAAGAAAGATGTCTCAAAGGTGACCAAATATCCCAGCCATAAAAGGAAACACTCTCCGAGGGTTGCACCACCCCTCTTCCTCACTGACCAGGGAATGGAAAGCATGCGGTCCAAGAGGATCTCTAATTTCCCTGGGATAAGTGGTAATGCAGCCTGTACAAGAGTAATTTGTTGTGAAGTTTTGAATTTAAGCATCCCAGCTCTTGGTGAGACTACAATTCCACATTATTTGGCTTTTGTACTAAACATGAAGGAGACATTCCCTACAATTTCTGTAAGAGATACTAAAAATTTTAGGAGTAGTTTATTTTGTCAAACTGACAATTTCTATAATTACTGATTTCTTTGCCCTGGACATTCTCCCTCTCCTACCCATCTTACGGGGATTTTTATAGAGCAAAGAATAGTTTAAACTGCAGACAGAATGAAAACTGGGGAAAGCAGAAGAACAGAAGTTCAAAGAGACACAAACAAGCAGTTGCTTGAATTTGTTAATAATCAGATAAGAAACAATGAATGATAATAATCAGAAAACAAAAGAGACCAATAAGGAAAATGTTTTTTAAGATTTCAACCCTGTAGGAGAAAGCAATAGAAACAGAGACCAAATTTAGGATATGATTCAAAAAGCATGTAAGTGCTAACTTATGCACTTATAGTCTTACTTAAGCATTTATAGAAGTTAATTTTTACTTGGGCACAGTAGTTTGTGTTGCAAAGGCTTTTTTGAAAAGACACTAGTGAGTTTTCAACGAAAATTTTATTAGAATGTAAATTAACTCTAGAAACCTGTTTCAAGATATCAAATCAATAATTCTTCTGTAGTGCATTTTATTTACACTTTTTAGTGCAAGGATATAAATCTGAGGGTAATTTTGTACCAGTCCAATTGAGAAATTTTGAAAGACAGTGGATGAGAAAATTCATTTCAGATTATTCAAGTTTATTTTATCTTTAGCATAAATACATTATGAAAATAATCTTTTCCATGGTTGGTACTTTTTTGATGAATTTTAAATTGTATGTGGAATATTCTTAAGCAGAAAGATACTGAAAATATAAATTTATTATTATTTTTACTCCTCTTGGCTCCTGTGCTTTAAAATGGTATATACACAAAGAGGTTAATGGCATTGTGATTTTCAGATAATCTGTTTTTAAACTACTGACTTGGAAACTGTGAGATTAATAGCACTGGGAACATCTAAAGGTAATAGGATTACAATTTAATATTAACTAAGTGTTTCTTGAGAGTTTGCTGTAGCAGTGCCTCATCTCTGGGATCCACTAGAGTAATTAGTCTGTAGTGGCATACAGTGGTGATGCATGATAACTGCAGCTTTTCCTGCCGCAGATAGGATTTTCCATTCACTGGCAAATAGTTTTTATTTGCAGTGTCCTTATAAACAGGCACAGAGCAAGCTTGAAACTCTTTTCGCCCTAAGATGATGCTGATTAGGGAGAGTTTTCCAAAAGTCACACCTAAAGCACCAGTCACAGTTGACCAGGGCAGTGAAGTGAGGGTTTTGGAGGCTTTCCTCCTGTTGCTAGAGGACCAGGTTTTATCTGTAAACAGGGGCAGTCAGCAGTGGGAAAGATCGCTAACACTGAAGAAGGTGTTGTTTACATCAAGATCAAAAGGCTGGTGCTTCAGTAAGGCTGAAGTGCAGCTGGGTCAGCTGAGGACCTGGATGGAAGGATGGTAAAAAGGCACTTTTTATCTGGCATCGCTTTTCCTGCTGTCCCAACAGGAAGATGCATCTTTATTACAGGGATGCCCAAATCAGGAAACGGAAACAATGCATAGTAAACTAATGCTTAATATTTACCGGGTCAGAGGGTTAAACAAGAAACGTTCAGAAACAAAATATTATCTTATAGCAAATATCGATCCTTAGGAGCTCAGATAGACCCATTCAACAAAGCCCTTCATGACAACCAGGTCCTGCCAGCCCCAGAAATGCAGTGAGGACTCTGCAGCCAGAGCCCCTCGTCCTCCAGGTCACACAGAGGGACCTCTGCCCACACTTTGAGGACACGTGCCTCTCACTGCTTTTGTGCAGGCCTGACTGAGCAAAATCTAGGAGACCTTTGTATATTTGGTATCAAAACTAAAACATTTAAGTTAGAAAAGCAGGCTAGCAAAAAAAAACCCCAGACCCATAATCATTTGAAGGAGGATATTTTAATGATCTTAGTTTGCAGGATGTCCTCACAAAACACAAAACTTGAGAATCTGATGTACTTCAAGAACTGCCTCCTGCAGAGTGTTAGTAGGATTTAAATGCTGCTATTTGTACATTTTAAAATCTGTTTCAGGTAATGAATAACTTCTGACTTTGATTACAAGGATCCATTCACCTAGAACATTCAGATCTACAGAGGAGCTCATGTGCTGCTTCCACTTAAAAGTAGTGTTATGCTCAGTATCTCTTCCATACCTTGATTCAGTTCAACTGTTCAGATTTCCAGCTATTTTTACCAGTAATTTTTAATCCTCTCCTTGCTAGGGAATGTCTTTATACCAGTAGGAAAACTGTTAATGATGGGAAAAGTACAGTGCAATATAAATAGTGTAAACCAATAACAAACCCATCAATGTAATACACAGAAGATTTAAAAAAAAAAAAAAGCTCTAGTCATAATTTCTTTCAATTTCAAAACCTCTGAAGCTCGATGAATCCCATTAGGTTAGCAGATGTGAGCCTACCTTACAATGACAATACTCCTGAGAGGCAGAAAGTTTTATTTGGGAACACCTGAGTGCATGAGCTGTGCAGCAGAGGAGGGACTTAGGATTTATCAGGTGTCACTGACACAGAATTTTTTCCCCTAGAGAGTCACAGAGGCTCAAAATTTAATGTCATTTAAGTCACATTCAAGTGAGTTAAAATGTCACTGAAGATATTTTAAGTCACTCACATGACAGGAGCCACTGACTATCCCCACTGCTCGCCCCTGTGTTCCCTCACTGGTGTATCCCAGGGTCTGTAGGTGATCACCGCCAAGATCAGCCCTAGTTGTGCTGCACTCATACACAGGCTTCCCTTGCTGGGAGTCCTTTGTTAGAAACTCGGTCTCACAGCATCAGAGACACTCAGAGGAAACGGAAAACAAATTCCCAGTATCAGTGAAACATACAGTAAAAGTATGTGACCGTCTGCCAAGAAACACCATCAGAGATGAGAGGGAAGGTAGGATGCATGTTTATGAGAGAAAAAGCAATGGCACCGGACCTTCAAACTGAAGGGAAAAGAACTCCTCAGAATGGGGCAGCCAATAACCATCTCCTTCTGAGAAAGTACAGCACCTGAGCACCCAGTTCTCCTTGTAACCATGTCTTAACCACACTGGGTCATAGAAACACTGGCCAGAAGGGACTTCTGAGTGTCATGCCCCACTCAAGGTGGAATGTGATCATGTCCCTTTGCCCAGACAAATCTTGAAAACTTCAAAGGACAGAGAGACCTCGAAATATTTTCAGGTCACGGCCACTGATTTCAACGGAATTTAGAAACTTAAATGCATGCAAAAATCTGTGTTTGAAACAATAACACTGAACAGTTCTTCCACTGTTGGTGAAAATTGTCTCTGCTTTTTGAAGCTGTCACAAGTAAATCTGTGTAATCTGTATTACAGGGTTATCAGCATATCTTCTAGAGGCCAGCCAGCTCCTTCTGCCCTGTGCCAGCCACAGAAGCTTCTGTAGGTGCCCCCATGCATCTGTCTTGCCCCTTGCAAGCAGCAGCAAAACAGTGACGGGCAGCACCCATTACAGGACTATAACATGTACCTGTAGTGCACAAAGAATTGTTTAATAGGTCCCTTCTCATGGTATTTGCAAAAGCAGGCAGGCAGGCATTCCCTTCATGTGGAGGGAGAGCAACGTAGCCCACCCACGAGTTGTTTTTGACCATTGCTAGTGATGGTTGCCTGCAGTGAGATAGCTAACAAAAGTATTAAACATTGATACATTTCAGTGTGCCAATTGACTGTGCATTTTAAATAGCCTCTGGTATTCTCTCCTAGTGGGAAGATTTATATTATTTTAAGAATATATAGGGCTGTGCTTTCAGTACTTTTTCTTTGTTTAACAAGCAGCTCTCTTGCTGAAAACCCAGTAGACCACAAAACCAGTCAGGGGCTTTTATCCAGGATGTCTGACCCATCGCCTGACAATAATTAGTTCAGGTTAATTACAGCAAATCTGTAGATTTGCAGCCTGAAATCATCTCATCCCCTAAGCTGAACCCTCCAGAGGTTTCTTTTATGAGCTCTGCATCCTAAGGGTGGACTTAAAGTAATGAATTTGTCTCTAATAAGATTCATAGGTTTGTTCCCTAAGCAATGGTGTCAATTATAGAATCTAACACTGATGGCTTATTTTGCTGAAAATAAAGAAATTGAGAGTTTTTAATGAAGCATGCAGGATTTTTACCACTTTTGTTTAACTCTTTGCATTGTTGGAAAGTATAAAAATACAATTATGCGAAATATCATGCCACTTTCTAAGTATTTCTGTGTGTGCCAATAGCTAATTTCCTTCTGCTCTATAATGGAAAAGGTTAATGTAATGACTCTGAGATTTCATTTGGAGATGTTCCAGAAGAGTGTCTGAGTATTTGCTGCACTTGATGGCAGGAAGTAATAAGTGAGGTTATGTATTGGTGAAAAATATTTCATGTACTGAGAAGATTAATACTGGAGAGAGGCACATGGGACAGAAGCCTGAGGCTTCCTCCTCAATTCTGGCACAGTATAATATGTCCATACTTGATACGTGCCCTTCTGTAGTTAGCTCTTAATCATTAACAAAGCAGACAGCAAATCTCTGGGGGACCTGGTATCAGGAGAAGAGAAGGAACCAGATGTAGGACTCTCCTCTCTCCTACAAATGAGTGGCAGACACCTCCACCTGGGAACGCCAGACCAGATGGTTCTGGTAACAGCAAGGTGTCTGCATAGCAAGATAATGCCATAAGAACCTTAAAGGGTTTGACTCTATCCTGAGTATTCCAATATCTACACTAATTTTTGGGCATAGTTATTGTACTCAGGAAGATGCATCACCACGTCACAGCTTTATTTCAGCATTTTATTTCACATGAGATTTCTTACTTATGAAAAATTCACCACCAGTGCATATGAAAGATTTAGCCCTTTATTTCAAACTTTTTAAATTTACTTTTAATTGAGATCCTACTCCTACTGAGTCAGTCCAAATCACAAAACTAAGATTTCAAGCTCACGAGAAATAGCTCCAGTCATTGATTTTATTAATTCTAATAATTTAATTATTATTTTGCTTTTAATAGTGACTTTTTAAAAGGGCGTCTAGTGATAGATGGGGACATGGGGAACTGCTTTAAACTGAAAGAGGGTGGGTTTAGATTAGATACTAGGAAGAAATTCTGTGCTTTCAGTATGGTGAAACACTGGAACAGGTTGCCCAGAGAAGCTGTGGATGCCGCATCCCTGGAAGTGTTCAGGTCCAGGCTGTATGGGGCTTTGAGCAAGCTGGTCTAGTTGAATATGATCCTGCCCATGGCACGGGGGTTGGAACGAGATATCTCTAAGGTCCCTTCCAACCCAAACCATTCTGTGACTCTATTCTCTGATTCTACAGAAGAAGAGACAATGTTCAAGGACTCTCTACACCACTGGAAAGACATTTTTGAGGATGGAACTGGAAGGGGGTAAACATGGCAGTAGTCGTCACTGGAAGGGTTGATGCGTCTAAGGAACAAAGTGACTGTTCACCTACAACAACTCCTAATGCTTAAAGCACAGTTTACTTCAGCAAGGTAAACTGCCAGAAAATTTAACCTAACCCTCCACTGCTGGCAGACTGCCCTGAGACCTTGTTCTTCTTCCTGGCCGGGGGTCACACCAGCAGGTCAATGCAAGCTGCTCTTTCAGAAAGGCTTTTAGATCAGCTGTGGTTTCTCTGCACTTTCGGTTGAGTTTGTTGAACTTAGAGGCTGTTGGGTCAGACTGGACAGGCTGCCGTGGTCTCCTGACACTGGGAGCAGGGATTGAGGACTGTGTATCTCCTCGCCTTCCCCAAGTCCACAAGTTCACTGAATTCCCACATTTTGCTGACTGCCATGCATAATCTTCCACGGATCTCCTCTCTGAAGGCTGCTTATCTAATGAAGTCTATTTCAGTGCACATTTGAAGTTATAAGGTATCTATTAGAAAGAATATTATTTAGAAAAGGAAAAAAAATGCACTGGATATAGAAGATTAGAGAGAAAACTTTCTCTAGGTTAAGCACTGATCAGATGCTTACAGTGACACTACTTCAGCTGGAAAAGGCTGGAGTACTGTATTCGATTGATGTGTCAAGGTTCTGGGCAGAATAATCTTTTCCTGTCCTTGCCTTGACCCATGAGCTTTTTGTCCTATTTTCCCCTCTTGTCTTGCTGAGGAGGGGGAGTGAGAGAGCAGCTTGGTGGACACCTGATATCCAGCCAAACTCAACCCACTGCAAGTACTAAGACCTAAATCTTTAATGGAAAAATTACTTGATCTCTTCTTTTCCCAACAAGGTCTGGGATCATATTTCTGGAGAAGGAAACTCTCAGAATGCAAACAGGTTGATTGCTTGTCTCAAATGGCAAATGCTTCAATATCAGCTGCTGTTCTCTGTTTCAGGGCAGGGATCTGAACCTAAAAATTAGGTGTTGTATGTGGGTATCCACTCTGCTGGAGGGAAGAGAGGGTCCACATCAGCCTATCTGTAGATCATGCTGCCCTCTTAGTCATTCATGCAAATAAATAAAGACAAGCTATTGAAGGCTGTATCTGCAGCCTGGTGGTTCCAATGCTTGTCTTAAACACTGCTTGGACCTGGGACATTTTACTGGGGGGAAGTGAGGGTAGGGGAATCGTGTTAGAGGGTAGGAGAATCATGTTAGAAGGTAGGAGAATCATGATGTTGAGTAAAATAAAAGTTCTGCAATCTCTCACATCTCCCATAAAGCTAAAAAATTGGTTTTCAGGTGGCCCTATGGACTGACAAGTGGTATTAATTACTTAGAAGACTGCTTTGGCCACCTCTGAAAACATTTCCATTGCAAAGTTATCAAGCAGTGGTATAGGTAGGGGAGGCATGCAGTGTGCTCTGTTCTGTTAAACCTGTTAACATATTTTGCCACGTAACAACCCTTCCCAGCAAAAAAGACCACAGGAAAGCTCGGGTGTACAGAATAGCCATTGTTTAATCCTGTATTGCAGTCGGAACTCTCCTCACTTGGAACCTGTAACCTGTAAATTGCCTTACCCTCATTTATATGATAAGTGGTTCATTTCCTTTATTGTGATTGAATCCCCTCCCTGTATTACAAGAAAACTGGAGCTGCAGAGAGTGCTTGATTGGATTTCATTGCTGTAGGCCATTTCTTAAACAGGTTACAGGTTGACAAACATAGAAGGGGAATCAATATCCATCCTTTGCCTCATTGACAAGCTAATCTTTCCAGTAAACATTTCATCAGTACCTGCCCTTTGTATACATACCTGCCTCATGAGGATGGGGAAAGCTCTGCTTTATAAGGTTTAGGTAACTAATAAATGAAAAGACAAGAATATAAATTGGGCAAATCATTAAGATAGCATTTTTAGGAAAATGGCCTTTCATTGCCTGCAGAATATAACCAAACACATTTCCAACCACCCTTAATTTTAATTAGGTTGCATTACACTCAGACCTGGTGTCAGCTCCTGTTTCTTTAACTCAGCTTGTACTGCTCTCTCGGAAAGGTCTGTCCCTCAGCCCAAAATCTCACACTCGCCAGAGCTGAAGATATTAAATGAGCTAAGGGGAAATAAACTGTCTCTTTTTCAGGCATGTGGCCTGCCCACTTTTTCCTGCTTTTTCATTCCAGTGCAGATAAGAAGGGCTGCCACACTCAGAAAAGTGACATCCTCCTCTCTTATCAGAGGTAACAGGGCTATTTTGAGTGGGGATTGAAGTTGAGGCTCTTCTAATAACTTAAAATTCATGAGTCATACTCCAAAAGAAAGCGAGAGAGTTATGTTAAATGTGTTGGGAGACATTTTTTTTGTTTGCTTTTGTGTCACATGTTGAAGCCTCCTTCCCCCACAATGATGTGGGCTAGAAACTGGCATTGTCTCTGACATAAGTAAGGGACAAGAGAATCACTATATGTAGGCTTCCGTTACAGTCCTGCATATTAGAATTGCATGACTGGATGACAAATGCTGCCAGAATTGGTGATGCCGGATTTCAGTCTAACCTGAGATGGAGCATGAGCACATTCGCTGCAGGGCCTGGGATGAAGGAAAAATGAACAGCAAAGATGAAACTTTGGGTTGACAAAATTAATTAATTCTGATGTGGATACTTTAACAATAATTTTATTACTACCCTTATGTCTTTATTATTAATCAAAAAGTATATATTAGTAATGCAAACAGTCTCTGAAGCATGGCATGTAATTTAATTCTTTTGCTATTCCTTCCTCTGCTGCCAGGATCTAAAGCTAGTGCTTTGTGCTAGTGGCTGTGCTAGAGGACTGCACTATTTCCTCCTGCGCCTCTGAAAGACCACCAGCAGAAGGATGTACACGTGAAAAACACTCCTTTCCAGGTAGGAAAGCCTCCCTCCACTGCTCGCCGAGGCTAACAGAAGTGGTTGTGCTGGTGCAAACTGGCCATCGGTGCGTGTGCTGCCTTATCTAACCTGCTTCTGATCACAGTTACAGGACTTGACATTACTCCAGCTTTAGGCAACATTTAGGCTTCTAGACCATGTCCATATAGAACTGTGAGTGGATGCTAGGATGGGAGATACTGGTCCTCTGCAGTCGTTTCAGTACAGGCAGGATGCTGCACCAGCTCTGCTTACGGTGTGTGTTTGCTCCTTTGGACATCTTTAATTTGCCATCTCGCAAAGTCCTGCAAACCAGAAAAGTCCCCTGCAATAATTTTGGAGGCAAATTGTTTCTTCAGTTTCTCACTAATTTTCCTGTTTCCTTTCTTCTGTGACATAAAGAAACTCTGTTAAGCCACACAGTAACGCTTTCCAGTCAAATAAATTTTGCAGAGAGTAGACTATATTAGAGGTGGAGATTTCCCCAGGTGTAGCTTCGCTGACACCACTGAAGTAATACTAGAAATATTTTGGTCCTGAATCTTGCTA
The DNA here is from genome assembly GCA_013389985.1 of Dryoscopus gambensis. Taxonomy (NCBI): domain Eukaryota; kingdom Metazoa; phylum Chordata; class Aves; order Passeriformes; family Malaconotidae; genus Dryoscopus; species Dryoscopus gambensis. Next base: position 187,305 of record WEIT01018273.1, read on the forward strand.
GTGAAAAATGAGGTGATACCACAACTCAGTGGCATCACTGAGCATAAAGGCAGTGTAAAGGTCAGGGGAGCACATATACCAGTCCTTTTCTTCCCAAGGGACTATTTCAGTGAGCATTTAAAAATACATAGTAACTAAAAGCAACACATCTCAGATGTCTGTTCTATCATCTACATAACATTAGGAAGAGCAAGTGGAAAGCAAGAGGTCAGTTAATATTCAGCAATCTGAAGTAGTTTTTAATGTAACATCTTCCCAGCATATTGGATGCCCTCTTTTCTTATATCAAGCAGGTCCATGTAGGCCTGAGAACTTTTGTTTTCTAGACTCTTCAATTAGCAGAAGCAGTGTTAGGATACATCTTTTATTTGATGTGCAGACTAGAATAGAAATGTAATAGCAAAAAAAACCCATCCCATACCCATAGGTTAATTGCTAGCAAATGTTGCTCAAGCGGTCCTGGGTATGTTGATTAATGGCCTCAGTGAGCAGCTGAAAAATAGCTGGGCTGCTGGAAAGATCATTAGCAATTTTAACTCCTCAGCTATTGTGATAAGCATAGAGAAACAATTGCTAACATATATAATTCATTTTGCTGAGTACAGTGGCACACTGAAACCAGTTATAGCGAGGGAGAAACAATCACTGAATTTTTCTTGCATTCAGTTTTATAAAAGTTTACATGACAGAGAAAAAGAGAAAGGTTTTTCTTCTTTTTCTAAAGCTTTTGGACACATCCTTGATAAATATATGGAAGGTTTTGTACATAAACACAAATACTCAGTTCTGCCCATTAAATCCTATTATTTGAAGGAGGAGAGGGACAGAGATGCTGTGTGAAAGGTACCATGCCGGCAAGCAGACCCTGTTTTAGCTTGTAAAGTCGTGGCAATATTAAGCAGAGCCTTGTGACAGCACAAAGCTCAGTCCAGGGGCTGAGGAAAAGAATGATGATCTTTCACCCTGCCTCTGATCTTTGAAAGCTGTGAATACCACTGCCTCCCTCAGAGCATCCAGGAGATGTGGTGCTTGTGGGAATTCAGGACAATACCTCTCCTTACCCAGAGTGGCTGCAGACCCTGAAGGTGCCACAGGGCCAATTGAAATTTTGGGGAGGAAATCTCTCAGCAGTCAGAAGAGGGGTATTCAAAGCTCTTAGAGACCACTCCTGGCCATTTACCCCACACAAAACCAGGGCAGGTATCCCAACATCCTCCTTTGGCTAGACGCCCAGCTCCACAAACACAATCATAAATTGCCTTTTTCTACCTAAGTCCTCAGAAAAGAAGGAAACATCACCTTCAGGCTGACTCTTCCTAGTGAGGCTTCTGCAGGCTAGAGCATGGCCCCAGAACACCTGAAGCACTGCACCCAGTAGGAGAACAGGCAGCTGAACTAAGAGCAAAGCTCATAGAAACACCCCTGCGCCCACAGCAGTGAACACTGCTTTGTTCAGGAATAAAGCAGCCTCCAGAAATTATGTTCCTTGAAATGATGTACCTTTAGCTGACTGTGTGGCAGGCCAGGTGTATCGGTAGGCAGGTCAAAATCAGCTCTGTGTTGCTGGATGATCTTTGTAGCCCTGAGAGCCCTCGAGTCAGTTCAGGCACAGCTGGGGCATCTCCTCAGTCTGCTCCACTGCATGAAGCAGAAGTGCACTGAACGATCCTTTGAAGTCCTGCTGACATCGCTCTCAACCCTCCCAAACTCTTTGAGGCACCTGCCACCTTCAGCCCTAGGAATTTCACAATGACTTCTGCCCACCAGATCACGTCTTTACTGAAGGGTAGCATAAGGGTGATACACTCTCATGAGCAGTCGTCAGTCTCTCCTGGACCATCCTTTGGTATATCCTCGATATAGGCACCATATAAACCCTTTATGAAGCATCCCGACTGCTCAGAGCTCTCGCTTCCTGACATTTTTCTGAGCTAACCCAGACAAACTTGTGACACCTACTGTCAGAGACTCCATGATCCATATTAGCACTCAAATCCCAGGAGGGGAAAATAAAACAATCCTGAACGACAAGAGAAAAAGGGTGGCAAGAGGCTGAAGGCTATAACTGGCTGATAATTAGACAAGTTCAATTGTAGCAGGCTCCTGGAAAGCTCATCAAGAGCAATCCCTCACATGGTTTCAGAAAATATGCAACAGGAAATTACAGCCTGAAGGCACTGTGTTCACTAGCAATTCCCAACCAAGGAAAAGAGAGACAACACAAACCAAAATAATTGCGTAAGACTCTTTGAGCTTTACATGTGAGCTCTGCGCTTGTCAGGGGAAGTGGGCAAGCAGCCAAAAGGGACACACTGTGTCACTAATTATCAAATACAGGAGAGAAATAGCCGGCTTATTGGAGAAACAATTCATAGAAACAGAGAAACAATTCATAGAAACAGAGAAACATAGTATCTTTTAAGATGGGGCAAACGTTTAAGACTATCAAATCCAGCCGTGAATCCAGCACCGACAATTCCAGCGCTAAACTATGTCCCTAAGCTCCAAATCTTTTAAATATCTCCAGGGATGGTGACTCAACACATTTTCCACAACGTAACTTTGGAGAAAGTAATTTCGGAAGGTATCCGGGATGGAAGGACAGGGGGAAATCCCTTCATGTTTCTTTACCCTGGCAGAGCTTTTGTACTGAGGCTTCCAAGAGGAGACTCAGCCTGCGCACAACAATGGACACAAAGCATGCCCGGCACTCTGAGCTATTTGCTTTGGGTGAGAAACATACGGGATAGGTAATTTTATGCAGGAATTTGCCACTATCATAAGGCAAAAGAACTCTTCTTGGCAATACCCCACCAAGAGCCAACCCTCTGTTGCAAAGGGTTTATTCTCTGTTTTGCAGAAAACCTGACTAAGTGGAGGGGGATGAAGAAGAGTGGAGGCAGGAGTGGGGAAGTCATCTTTATTCCGCTATTGCAGCCTGGAAGGACACTGCTTTCCCTCAGATGGGAGGAAGCACTACAGATCCAGCCAAGCTGCTCTGAAGCAGCGTTCCAAGCAGTGATTCCCTCCTCGGTGTTCTGCCACTCCCAACGCCCTGACAGGCACCCATCAGTACACTTACAGGTATCCAACACCTTCTTCTCTCTGTGCCCAAGGCCAGAGAGGACGTTTAGCTATTGAGTCAGGACTACAAAACAACGCTGAGAGCCGTGTCAGCCAGGACACTTCAACGAATGAAAGCTTTTTGTGAATTTCTATATTATTGCTTTGTTTTCTGACAGTTTAATGTGAATTTTGGATGCAGATGGGGGTGGAACTGCAGTCCCCGAGCCATAGCCACAGGTGCAGACTCTGGGCTCACCCAAAAAGGACAGAATATAAATCCACTCCCTGTTCCCATCACTTCATCTCACTATCTATTTGGGCAGGCTCAACTAAACCCTTTCTAAATCGCATTTTCAGTCAAATCCGTGCAACAGAACCCCAACCCCTAGCCTGCGTTACTGCACTGGGTGCTGTGACTACGTGCAGCGCGCTCAGCCATCGCCCCGTGGGATCAGGAACACTGGGACGAGGGCTGCAGCCCACCCGGAGGGGCCGCGCAGCGCCGGGGCCGGGCGGGGCCGGGC
>WEIT01018273.1:190929-205340 GCA_013389985.1 Dryoscopus gambensis
CTTGGGCCGGGCTGGTGTTCCAGCTGGACCAGGGTGGAGGGAAAGGTAAGCGGTCAAAAAAGGCGAACTACGTACTGGACTAAGGGGATATTTGATCATAGAATCACAGAACGGTTTGGGCTGGGAGGATCCTTAAAGATCATCTAGTAACAAATCCTCCTTGCCAGCCCCATCCAGCCTGGCTTTGAACACTTCCAGGGATGGGGTATCCACAGCTTCTCTGGACAACCTGTTTCAGTGCCTCACCACCCCCACAGTCAAGAACCTCTTCCTACTGTCTAATCTAAACCTACCCTCAGATACTTTAAAGCCATTCCCTCTATCACTGCATGCCCTTGTAGAAAGTCCCTGTCCAACTCTTGGGCAGATCCCTTTTACACACTGGAAGAATGCTACAAATTCTCCCAGGAACCTTCTCTTCTCCAGACTGAACAGCCCCATCTCTCTCAGCCTGTCTTCATGGGAGAGGTGCTCCAGCCCCCCCATCATCTTCACGGCCTCGTCTGAACTCACTCCAACAGGTCCACACCCTTCTTACACCAGGGCCCCCAGATGCTCCAGGGATGCAGTACTCTGGGAGCGGGGAGAGGGTTTCACCAGAGCAGGGTACGGAGCAGAATCCCCTCCCTCACCCTGCTGCCTACGCTGATTTTGATGCAGCCCAGGACACCGCTGGCTTTTTGGATTGCAAGTGCACATTGTCAGGTCATGCTGAACTCCTGGTCAAACAAAACCCTCAAGTCTCCTTAGGAAGAGGTTTTGTCCTTTTGGGAAAATAAAGGAGGGAGGCTGGCAATTGAAAATGCTTAATGCAGACTTCCAGCACCTTTTAAAGACTAATCCCAGTTCTTTCCCAAATGATCTGTTATTATTTAACCCAGAAGACAAGAAATGAAGCCTCAGACCAGCAAGAATTCCTCCTCTTCCTCCTCTTCCTCTTTCTCCTCCTCCTGCTGCAAAAAGACCTTAGAAATCATCTGCAGGCCTCTAAAAATAGGTATTTTTCTCACTTTAGCCCATTCTTTGTTCCCAGGGCAAATGTTACTTCTACCTCTAAAACTCTGAGGAAGCTCTTAAACGTCTTGTTTTGCTCTAACATGACAGGAGATAACCTTTCTTTGTCACCTCCCAATCTCCACAACTCTCCAAGATGTGGTAGAGGGTAGGGCTATACACCAACACAGAGTCTTTTAATACTGATGGCTGATAAGTCAAGTTTCAGAGAACAGTTCCCAAAAATCATGTGGCTTTTGAGTGAGTCACATCAGCAACATTACCCTTTCCTCTGCATTTGGATTCCTACATACGCCATGGTTTGCTGCACAGCCAGAGTACATTTGCAGAAGGTATCAGCATCATAGTCTCAGGTCATGAAGAATTAAATTAACAGTTTTGGGTTTTTCAATTTTTACAGTCATACTTACATGGACTCTTTGTGTAATGCACAAAGAGTGCATGAAGCATGCATTGAAGCCAATTGAGTGGCTTTGTGCTTCTTCCATGTCCAGTTACCTCTGATGCCCCCTTAAAAACCTCCAGAAGTTCACTTGCCATTATCATTTTAAATAAAGATAACTGCAAGCTTTGTTTTGTTTTGTCCTCTCTTTACCTACCTACCCAGTTCTCTCCAAACTTAAAATAAAACCTAAGTGGCAGCAGAGAAAGATTCTGACTTGACTCACTTGACTACAATATGTACAGTTTTGCATCAATCATTCAAGGAATTATAGGCCCAATAGCATGAAAGTCATTAAGAAAAAAACAGAGTATTTTAATACCGCCAATTTATTTAACATCAGCTTTTAACTTTACGTCAGTTGCAGTAAGCCTGTTATTTTTTTTTTTTTTAGAAAGTCCTGTTTTCGTTCCCATCTCACTTGTCAGCTGAGGGTTGAGGGGAGGAAGGCCCCGAGGCTGCAGCTCCTGCAACACACACACCTGAGTGGGAGTCAAGTGGGATTTCTTTACTGACATCACATCAGCCGAGAGAGGGAGCAGCAGAATGAAATGAGATACAAAGCAGGAGCTCGAGAGAGAAAGAGGTATGCCCCTTCAGCTTCAACTCTTAGCTCAGTCTTTGTATGAAGTGAGGATTTATGATCTGCTGTATGATTTAGCCTCTCGTAGAAGGTCTCTTCTTTCTTTCCTGGACTAGAATACTTGCTGCTTTTATTTCCCCCAAAGTTACAAATGTAATAATGTCATATGTTAATGTCCTGGAAATAAAATCTAGGATTATTCAACAAAGAATCAGGAAACAGCAAAGGCTTGAATAGTTCATATTCAAAAATATTTATTTTTCAGTTGTTCATGGTATGTGTTAAATTCTTGGTTACGGCAAAAAATTGTAACAAACAGCATCACAGTGACATATAGTCAAGCCATAAGAGTGCAGTTTATTACAACTGCGTAAACAAAAAGAAGTGTTTCTGTAATGGCACTGTTCGTGAACCAAATTATGGCATACAGAATCTCATAAAAAGTCAAAAGAAACATTTACAAAGAAAACAAAACCCCAGATTGAAGCACAGTATATGAAATGGCCCAATCCACATTTCATCAGAGAAAAGAGTATCCTCAGAATTTTTGCTTGGCTTGTTCTTAAGGAACTTAAATCTTCATTGTTTTCAAGGCATCAATCCAGCATGTGAAATATTACTGTTATTGAATAATATGAATAAAGAGCAAACATCTCTTCATTATGACAGTGTGAATACCCCTATTGCTGCCTTACTAAAGGAGATGAGATGATTTGGGAATGTTATTGTCTGTATAGCACAACACCTTTAAAAGGTATGCCTTAGGAAATAAAAATAAGTTACTGAGAAATAAAATCCAAAGTGTACCATCAAAGAAACATTTGTGCATAAATATCAAAAAGTAGAATCTTATTTTTCTGTAACAGAAGTAAACAATTGGATTATAATACAAGGTACATAGTGTAAACTGTAGAATGCATTTTGAACTTGAAATACATTAATCTCAAACATATTTTATATATTAGCACCTAAAATTGGATTTAAACAATTTTAGGTAATTTTTTCAGATCATGCATTGGTTATGGCTTGCTTGATGGACACAGTTTTGCCAGCAGCCTTTTAGTGTTCTGTGAAATCCTCTCAATAAAAACACGCAGGTCTGAATGCCACTACATTTTACACATGTACCGTTCATACAGGAAGTTTTGCATATGTTCCATTCGCAGAGAGAAAGTCCCACAACAGCAGGAGGTAAAGGCAGAGCAACAAAGGTACGGTTATTAAAAAGTACTGGACAACTGGAAGTACATAACATAATTACAAGCTGGTATCTTCAGTTTACAGAAAGCTATAAAGTTTTTTGGTTAAAAAAAAAAAAAAAAGACATCCAACATGTGTTACTCACATGTTGACACAGAGNGCAGTATCAAACAGGAAATTTCATTGAATCGTGCTTCATTTCAAACACTGTTAGGTCCAAATCCAGGTTTATTTGTCATTAAGCATTAAGACTACCTTAAAAAAAAAAAGTTATTTTCTTGGAGGAAGAACATTTTCTTCGTAATAGCCCGGGTTTACTACATTTCCAGCTGGATCATATCTAGCTACCACAAACGTTGAGCCATCACTAGCAGATGCTTTTCCAACTCCCATCTTTTTTGTGTTCTTCCAAACCATGGCTGTGAAGTGACCTGAAGAAGGAGAGAGAAACATACACATACACTTTAGACACTAAATCTGTAACATTCCCTTTAACATGTGAGGTGCTGGGGAAAAAAAGAACAGTACAAAGCTGCTTCTTTGTCTAACGTGAACAAGCTAAGGACATGAAAAAGAATCCTATGTTAGCATTTTTGTCTTGAAAAACCCTAATCTGATCTGTTTTCATACTACTATTCCCATTTCCATGTCCTATATCCAAATAAGAATACGTAGCAGGAGAATCATGAAAGAAGTAGTTTGATAAGTATCTGACGTAAAATTTGACAAAGACATCACAGCCTTTACTCCCTGCAGTGTGAACAGCAGTTCTGAGAGTGACTATTATTCATGTGCTTTAACCATCTCATACTCCCCCATGTGTTTGCATGTGCAACTGTTCAAAAAAACCACTGTTTTTGTGGCTTCTGCCTAGTTTAATAGCCACCCCTGCATTGTGCTGCTCCATCAGTTTTTCCCTCTATGCATCCCCAAATCCCCAAATCACAGAGAAAAGCGTGATTTTCTTAATCTGAAACAAGGTCAGGTCCCTCTCTTGCTTGAGCATCATGTGAGGAATAATGTTCTTAAATTCATTCTGCACGGGATTGTCATTATACAGCCAATGGTCTGCTCCCAATCTCCAAATTTTAGCTGAAGTGATCTCTGTGAGTGGAATAGTATAATTCAGCAGAAATCACATGTCAATGTAAACAACAACACAGTACAATTCGTAAGATTCCTATACGATTCCAATTTAGTATTTCTTACAAATTATTTGCCTTAAAAATCAGTTATCTGTTCAAAACTTTGGAGTTGGAGGAAAAATGCAGTACTAAAAAACCCTACAAATTTTGCTTAGTTTCTAATTTCTCGGGTTTTTTTACACTTTTGTCAGTTTTTAGCATAATAACAGAAGATGCGTTTTTGAAGAGACAGTTCCCAGTCTGAACTTACCTGTCCCAGAAGAAAACCCTGGGTTTTGAAAGCTGTAATTTTTTATTTCACTGTACCATCTGTCAGCCACATCTTTTCCTGAAAGACAAAAGAAATGTGCTGCAGAATCATGGCATAAACACAGAAGTGTAGCTCACGTACAGCCTCGGCCAACAAGATCTTCCGTAACTTTCAGCTTGGAAGGAAATGAAGACACATCTCCCTCATTTTGTATAAGGGCTCCTGTTATCAGTCTTATACATACAGCTTTCACCAGCTCCTTCCTCTTGAAATGTGTTTGGAAATGCCTAAGTGTGCCAGGTTTTCTAAGCAAGGCCACACCTGTGGATGTTTACCCCTTCCAGCTCCAGGTAAACCAAAGAAAAATTACATTTCTGACTTCTTTTAGTTTCCCATGCTCTCATCAGCATTTAATATTTCAGATTTCTGAGTGCATTTACTTTTAGTGGTTTCTACCTAGCACTAAAGGCATTGTGATGGCCCATTTTGAGGCACTCTAATCCAGGGTACTACAGAAACCTCAAATATTCATACTTAGGAACTGCTTCTGTGTGGAAGTCTGTGTCCAGCATTGTCTCATCCCATCCAAGGCTTTCACTGACAACAGCTGTATGAGGACTATGACTACAGCCAGGGATGTAGCTCAGAGCAGAATCTGCAGATGCTATGCAGACAAATGTCTAATGTTACTTTGTTTTCCATTACTGGTTGTTAGGAAAATCTTGTGTCCAACACTGGGGGGGATGAGAGGGGTCAGGTTTTTCCCTGAGCAACATCGATAATGAAATTTCTGCTTAGCATTCCAGGATGTATCATCAACACAAGGCCAGGAGATTTCAAAGCAAGCTGCCAAAGCTGTTAAGCCTGCCATCATGAAGAATGCTGGTCCCTGGTGGACTGTTGGCTGCAGAAGAGCAATGACTCATGCTTTGCTATTTTGCAGCAAAAAGTCTTAAACTTGCACACTTCTAGAAGTCAGACACTACGTTAACTTCTTTAAACTTCAGTTTCTTATGACTGAAGTTGGCTAAAAGGATGATGCTGTCAGCCTGGCAAGCTGGTTGTCAGAGCCGTAATGGATAAGAAAATATTCAATGAAATGCCATCTCTAGAAAGGTTTATGTACTGGAAGTACTATGAACTTATATGCCACACTGCTTGTTAGGAAAAGTGCTTAGTAGAGTGAAATAATTTTTACTTCTAAAAAGGTAGCAAAACCTCTCTTGCTTCCCAAAGTAAAAGTTACAGGAATAACAGTTCTTCTTTTCCTGCTCTCCTTGCACCAAAAAAACCAAACCCAGTAGACCTGTATTATGGTTGAAGTATGTAACACATATTTATTTGTTCATTTCTTACTCCCGCTAAAGCAAAAATGAAGACTGAAAAAAGCGCAAATAGCGACCTTTATGCCATACAAGGGGAAAAGAAAAAGCACATAGTAAAAAACCACAGAACAAACCAATCAGATCATCCTGTCCCACTCTAGATTTCATAGCTATGAAGGATTTAGATGCATTTGTGGTAAGCTGGGTCTAACAGAAGTACAGAATATGACTGCTGACATACCAGGCCTTCTGAAGCCCGTGTATTTTATGTGTACAAGTGCTGAAGTGATTATACTACGCAAGTAGGATTTCTGCAGATGTAGGACTGCATTCTCACTGCTGCCAGCATTTTATTCCCTCTGTTAATGTACCAGTGTGAAACAGTATAAAGAGTATTTAAAGAGAAAGTCACCCCCACTCTGCTTACTGTGGCCCTAAGAAGTGTGCCTCGGCTGCACGTGACAGAACTTAAAATCTCCATCACAGAAGTATTGCAGGGCACATGGAAGTTTTGACAAACACAATATCTCTTTATAATTAATTTGCTTTTAATTTAAAGACTACTATAATGTGAAAAAATGTTTACTTTTTAATTCAAGGGAGATAGCAATGGCATCAGGTAAGACTGTCTCAATCCTGTACCTGAAAGACAATGAGCATAGTTGGGCAGCACAGTCTATCATGTGTTAATTACCAGATTTCAAGGATGAAAGCTTTCAACTGACTGAGGCCAGGCAGTTAAAGCCTAGAAACTGATTGCTATTCTCCATTTTTCACATGCAGGGTCAAGTTTTCTTTATATGGCATTGCTGTCATCATCCTTGAATTAGAAGAGTCACGGCCTCATAAGCTGTAAGAAAATAAAGACTAACTTTTTCCCAGCAAAAGAGAAGGTGACAAAGGACTAGACAACTTTTGACAAACTCTGTCTTAAAATCATGTTAAAGAAGTGTCCTGTAAGAGAAGGGAATGAATTGTATCTGTCACATGGCACAGGAAGTGAGGGGGAGTCCAACGTGGAAGTTATTACCATGTGAGAAAACAGGTAAGTACCTAGTGATTAAACAGTCTCTTTTTCCTCTGAAATACTTTCCTTCTGATTCTTTGCCCTTTGTGGAGCAGTAATCAATGCCCTCGTGGGACACAAGCCAAACCAGTGTTGAAAGTGACAGCTGGCACACAGGGGACTAAGGAAAACCCCTATTTTGAGCCCAGTGACCCCCAGATTTCCAGAGAGAAAACAGCACAAGGGTCAGGAGTGCACTGAGCCTACCTGCTTTAGCAGAAGCTTGAATCCTCAGACTTACTGGTTCAGAAAACTGACCACAATATTTCCATTTAAATGTATTATGGAATAAATTATGCAGTTGTATTTAGGGCCTGTTTTGATTGCTTTTCAGTGTTTCATTGAAAAGAGCTCCCCCAACTCCCAAAGTTCCCCCAAAACAGGGGAAGTTGGTTGCTGTCGAAATGCTTTTTGGTCAGAAGGAAAAAAAAACACAGAAAAGAAATTGTTCGTATCCCTCATTCCTGATCAGAGCAGAAAGGATAAAGTTTACTCCTCTCAAGAAGCACATGGATCTGCCCTGGAGTCAGAGCTGCAGCTTCTCTTCTGTTGCTCTGCTTGCAGAACTGATTAATAAATATTCTGCTGTGTTTTTAACACCCTTCCTGTTTGCACTGCTGCAGCCCACACTCAGAGTTTCAACACTTTCACTGCGGAAACACAGTTTGACTCCACCCTTCTCCCAGTGAGAGACAGCTCACTGATGACCTGCTCGGCTAGGCTTACCAGATGTTCATTTCAGAACAGGCTGAACCTCACTCTAATGAGTTTCAATCCTGATGGACAATCTTCCTCACATGAAAACTTGGTGCAACAAGCCTTGAACTAGTGTCCAAGTATAGTTTTGCCCAAGACTAGGACCAGAACCAGCATAGTGATCTGATTTAATTTACACAAGATACAAGCTTGCAATGTGGCCACACTGACTGTGCCTCAAGCTTCCTCACAGGGTCACAGGAGTCACCACGAGGGGTCGGTCCATACGTAGGACTAGCAGTGTAAATTGTGTCCTCCTTACTATCAAGGGGCCACTGCGTGTAAACAGGTGCCATCACTCTTGCCTGGCCGTGCTCTGCACCTCATCAGTTGAGCTGTTGTGTCATTAAATGTCATTTCTAGCTATTCTCCTGGGCGAGGAGCTCCACTCTGAGGGGATGTGGGGGGGCGTGAGTGCCAACAACTGGTACCAGACCAAGAGTTGCAGGGACTTCTGTGTCTGTAGTGCCAGCAACCAGAGCACCAGCAAAGCGTGAGAGGGACTTGGTGTTGAGCGGGTGAAGTGCTCTGCGAGGAGTGGCTACAGAACAGTACGGCCATTGCAGGGTGGGTTCTGGTCAGCAGCCAGAGACCTGGGTGTGTGAGATGCACTGTACTGGCAACTGGAATGGAACTGCTGCCTCAGGAATCGGTATGTCCAGGTGCAAGCTGCTGGTGAGATGGGGATTCAGGGACAGCTACTGGGCAGACTGTGTGTCTGAGCATAGTTACTGCTGGGATCCACTCTGGAATTCTATTTCTATTACTTTCATATATATATAATTCTATATAATTTAACAGTATAAAATATACATTATATCTACTTTAAAATAATTTACAGAGAAATATATATTTGTATTTTTATATGCTATATTAATTTACTTATGTATACACTCCAGTAACGTATATCACTGGAATCAGCTGAAAAAGGAAGGAGGAAGAGCCACTGGTGCTGTTCATTTTAATACTGACTGCACCTGTTGGTGCTGCTCTGCACACATACATGTGTCCATGCTGTGTATGTGTGTATGTGTGTGTAAGACTGGAAATACATTCCCAGCCTGTGCAAGACTGGACACGCATTCCCAGCCTCACCATTGGGAACATAATGCTGTGGCAACCCTATTCCTGTATTCAGCTCGCCTCAACATTTAATTTCTCTGGGCCCAGCCTTACAGTTTCTCCTTATACCAAAGAATGCTTAAATCTTCAAGTAATCCCACTAAGTTGCTAAAAACATTCTAATAGAATCACACAGAACATATTTCTCTGCAAATGGGCAGCACCTTGGTGATCTACTTAAAAACCAAGTTTTCACAACATTCCTTCCACCAGTCTGAGGGGAAAGAGGGTAGATTTAACGTTGCCTCTGCAATAAAATATCTACCTAGACTAAAGTCATACTAATGGCTTTTGGAAGAAATTCTCTACTTGCAATATCCCTCATGCAGGTCCTTATTTTCTTTGACTTTATTTAACAGTACTGTGTGTTAGACAGCCTGGTGTTAGACAGCAGGAGATACATCAAGGGAGGCCCTCAGTCAGGGCACATTCCTCCAGGGCTTGGGCAGACAGTGCTTGTGCTGTTCTGCCCACTAGCCCCAACCTTAGGAGACCCAGATTCCTCCCATAACAGATTTGGATGATAGCACATCATGTACTTCTCTTACAAACTCTCTAGAGAGTTCATAAGCTGCAGTGTTTCCACCAGCAACACAGCATGTTCTTCACAGCCACACTGGCTATCCCAAACAGAATTCAGACATCCACTGCTTGCCTTCAGCCTCCTGACACACGAGAAATGAGAGGAGGCATCCCGAGAAGCCTGACATAGCAGAGCTGCCAAGGCAGGCTGCGGGCTCTTGCATCAGTGGCAGATGACAGCTCACTTATTTGAACACAGACAAGGAAAAGTCTGCCATGGAGCAGTTCCTGCAGGACTGGAGGGAGGAAACAGCTGTCAACTATTTCTTGGATTACAGGGATAAACATATTTCTAGCAACAGCTTTAGGCAATGTAACTCTAAAATCCTGAATAGAATTCAAGGTATTCTTGTACGAGGAGAAGAGTAATATTAGAAGGCTTTACAGTTGAAAGCTTAAATCTTCTCTGAAACAAGAAATGCATCTTCTGGCATTATTACAGAACTCAGTAAGAGCCAAAATAAACAAGAGCATCACTTTTTGAGAGACAATACAGAGTATTCTAGAGGTTTATTGAATCTTGCTTTATACGGGAAAGAAACCAGAAGACACTGCCTGCCTTTGTTAAGCCCCTGAATGGATGTCTTAATCCAAATTTCAGCCTCATTGAGCAGGGTACAAATTAACTATCCAGTGGGAACTGTATGAGAAAAAGAAAGAATGAACCAGCTCCACGGAGATGAAGACTAAGCCTAGATGAGAAAATAGCTTCCTTTGAAGAACTAGCTTTCTCACTCTGGTACTTTGAGTAATCCTGCTGCATTGGAAATGTAGAAATGTTTCACAGAACAAAAGAGGATGTGGCTTAATTTTCTCAACATGGCATTTAATCCTGTGGATAAAAACCAGCAAAACTTCTCAAAACTGGAAAGTTATGTATGGAAACAGTGCATTGAAGAAAACAGACTGGATCCAGAGAAAAGACAGACATTATGTAGAAAGATTTGTGTGTTATGTTTCCAGCTCTCTAAATGGGAATTCTGTGGATTTAACCTCAGGGGAAGGAGCACAGGCCATTAACTCAAACAAGAAGAAAGAACTAAGCTCCATCAGTGAGTCACAGCCACTGTGCAAACTCTGCCGTACATCTGTGTTTTCCCATGCTGCTCCAAACCCTTTCCTCACACCCTTGAATAGGACAGAATGCCAAATATAAGCAGATCAAACTGTATTTTTCCACCATAGGTTTCTTTTTCAACATGAAAATGTACCCACTTGGGACTAGAGTTGGCACTTGAAGAGGAACCAAACAGCTTCCCTGGGACTAAAACTCACTAAAATTTCCAGGTCCTTCAAACAGCCTGCAGAAATGAGCTTCTGTTTCCTTGGGGCTGTGCTCGAAATTCCAGGGGTGGATTGGAATAAAGAAAGCAAGTGGTCACTTTTAATACATCCCACCTGCTGTCCCAGCAGGCTGAAGCATGAGCCCTGCTCACTGGAGGAGGCAGGAGGGAAGAGCCTGCTGAATCTCTCTCCAACTGAGGGCTCACTACAGGCTGTCAGCCTGACCAAAATTCAGCTCCTGGGGCACCCAAACCAAAGGCTCCCAGTTACATATTACATTTACAATCACAAAATCTATGGAGTAAATTTGTCCTCAAAAATATAAGCATGGAAAAGGGCTTAAAGCCTGTTTGCTGACGGAGTGGAAGATACTAACGGAAGGACATTAGCCACTGTCACTTTGGTGTCCTGTCCCCCGCTTTCGCCCCCACAAACAGGAACTGCTGTGCAGTGCGCAAGAGACATTCTTCCACTTCCCTCACCACAGCTGGGCTATGGGCAGACCTCTCCTTGGCTGGGACAAATTAAGGATAAAGGTGAAGTACGGGGCATTGACAGCTTCCTTCTCTCCTGCCATGGACACGCAAGTAACACTAACGACAGATCCACAGCAGGGACATACGGAGCAGCCTAGCTGCCAAGCCCTGCCTCCTAAGGGACATAACACACCCCCACCATCCCTTACTCCCTCTGTGCCTACGTCTGCTTCTTGCTCTCAAGACACGTAGGTGACTGCAAACTACCATCCTGTCCCCAGGGAGCCTGGGCTGGGCTATGGTGGATACACTGTTGACACAGAGGAAACTCCACCACTCTTGCAACCAGATGCTCCGAGCCCAAAGTACTTGAGATAAGGCATTTATCAGGTGTCCGTGAGACAACAAGAGAAGAGAGCTCACCTGATTGGTCATAGGATGCCCATGCTAGGTTTTCTCCACATTTGCCATTAGCAGACTCGGAGCTGTGCTTGAGGACCCTCGTGGCAGCTAGTTCTTCTGCATACCTAGGAAAGGAATCCACACGTTGGTCAGGGACCACAGTTGCAATGAGCAGAGAGGAGGAGGAACAGGAGGGAGAGAAGGATATGCAAGCAAGGAATTGTGCTGGAAGACTATGGGTTTAAGTCAAGTTGCAAAGCCCTGAAGCCAGGGGTGCTTTAAGCTGACATAGATCTGTGAGTTAGGCAAAGGGAAAACATATTTTCCCTGTCTTTAATGAGCATTTGTACAACTTCTGAGAAGAGCCTAGAAGAAGTCAAAGGGCAGATGCCCTTCTGCCACATTGTGACCAGCACCTGGAAATCCACCAGGCATCCTTAGCCGCAGCTGCTGGTGGAAAGGGAAGTACCTACAGCAACTGCTACAGGTGTCACCTCCTGGCATTTCTAGGTGCCTCACAGGAGTAAATTAAATGTTGTTAGTGAGACTGAAAAAAAAACAGAAGTGGGGATTCAATCAAAGCAAGCACAAACCCCCTACGTTTACAAATTTAAAAAAATTAAATGCTAAAAAAAGAGCAATGTACCAGGCAACAGGATGGAAGAGAAGGGGACCACCTGGACACTCTGAGGCAACAACCGTGTAAACCAACACAGGGATAGGCAGCACTGTTTCTATAGAAGTTGACATGTGTGCCAGTGTGGGATGTATTTTATTTTCTTAGAACAATAGGGTTAAGAAGAACATCATGGGTAAAACAATTACTCTCTTTATTCAACACTGGAAAGGCTTCAGGGAAATTGGAAAGACCATTTGTTATTTCTTATAGTGGTAACACAGAGAGTCATCAGGTCATAGATTTAAAATTCAAGTGAGACAAAGCACTTCTTCCACACTGTGCAGCAGAAGTCACAGTTACAGGACAATGCAGACACCAAAGCACATGTGGGTTTGAAAAAGACAGAAGCAAATTTACACTGTATGGATGTGGGGAGGAATCTTCGCAGCATATTGAACAACAGCAACAAATAAATGAGGATACAACTTACTGCTTAGGAAAACCATAATGTCCAGGATAAATCTGTAATTTCCAGGGGAAAATAATGGGGGAAGGAACACATTTGTTTTGTCCTCCTACTCCTTCCCTAATCATGAGCTACTGACATCTCCAGACATAAATTTTGTCCAGCTGAACATTTTGATCCAAGCTAGTACTTCAGTCATTAGGTTCTAATTTCCTTCTGCCCTAATCCTCCCACCAAAACAAAAAAAGAGTATTTAGCTACATTCATTAATTTAGAAATAATGAAAACTTGTGTGTTGTCAGTTTGCTAGATACTGGACTAGAGGATCTTTAGATGCTATCACTACAGTCCTGTAACTTTTCTCAGTATCCTCATATCCCAGGTTAGAGGCAAGACTGGGAGAAAGTACACATTGCAGATGGATGAAGCTGCCAGGGATTTGAGACAAAGGGTGATTAATCCACTCCAGCTCAGGCAGTTGAAAGCATGAGGTTTTCATCTGAGATCATCACCCTATGCTTCATTACAGTCAGAGATAAACAGACACCTGCTGAGGCTGACTCATCTCATGTTAAAGCAGAGATCCAATAGTCAGTTCACCTGTCACAATAACTGGACCTGAAAATAAGGAAACCTACCATTTTCAACACAGATAGAGAAGCACAGGAAAGTACCCAGAGATACACCAAATACATACCAAAAAGGGGTATATGCATATATATATATATATATATATATATATATATATACAAGATATACACAAAGAAAAGGTGAAGTTCTTCTTTGAATTTAAGAAAATGCAAAATCTGTCTTGACAAATATGGGATTTCTTAAATTTCATGTCTTTTAGTTCAGACCAAAACATTCCTGGTTCTTGCTATCAACCAGTTTTACCAGTCTCTGAATATGTCTTTTAATTCTTAGAAGTTAAGTTACAGACCTCAACCAAAGAGAGGTTTACTATTGTTGTTCATCACAGCAGGGCGTCAGCTGAGACCAGAGAGGGCCGTGAGGAATTTCTGAAGGATCTAAAAATACCCAGCAAGGGCAACAGCACACTTAGAGATAAATGTGGAGCAATGCATATTTGATAGAATAATCTGAACTATTCATACAAGCTGACTTGTTCAAACCAAGTGTTGCACTTTTGAGACACAACAAGTGCTGCTGACAAGTCAATGAAATCTCTTCCTCACTGTGAGAATGAAAAACAGAAACAAACAATCCCCTTAGAGGAACAGAAGGAAAGTCCCAGCAGACTACAAAGACTGGTGAATGAGTCACTGGCATTCCATCTCTTAGAGATACTGTATCCAGTTATTATCATGTCAAGAAGAAAAAGAAAAAGAAAAAGAAAAAGAAAAAGAAAAAGAAAAAGAAAAAGAAAAAGAAAAAGAAAAAGAAAAAGAAAAAGAAAAAGAAAAAGAAAAAGAAAAAGAAAAAGAAAAAGAAAAAGAAAAAGAAAAAGAAAAAACACCAAGATTTTACTAGCTGCCAGAGGTCATGTCCACATGCCGTGTTCCTGGTGTGTTGTACAGCACAACACCTGGGAGAGATCGAGGAGTCAGGAGCCAGCACATCTGTGTGACATCTGTGTCCCATCATGCTGGGACAGTAAATCACATTCTGGAAAGACTACAGCATCTCTGTCTCCCAGTCACCCAGACAGCAGGAAGATG
>WEIT01018273.1:209431-235776 GCA_013389985.1 Dryoscopus gambensis
CAGTAGCAAGGAGGGAACACGGCTAGGACCTGGAGATTATTCTATACCACCTCACATCATTTTCCAGGAATGGGGGAAGGGGTGTCTTCCATGTCAAGGTAGTGTGGCATGATCAGGTATAGTAGGCTGCAAGTGATGGTGAGCACTTGCATATGAATCACTAACCTGTCTTGCACATTTTTCTATTGGTATTGTTGCTGTTACTCTTAGTTTTCTTCCTGTTTCCAGGAAATTGTTTCTCATTGCTGTTTCCAGTAAATTGCTCTTATCTCAACACATCTTTACTTTTTGTTTCTCCAATTCTCCTCTCCAGCCACCCACAAGGAGGGAGAGAGGGGAGTGAGACAGCAGTTCGTCATTTGGGGTGGTTTCAGTGGGAACACCAAATTGGAGAATACCATTCCTAAATCACAACAGAAACCAAGTGCCAGAACACATGGAGAAGACACATGCAAAGTAGATAGAAAACACATAAAAGATAATCAAGTAACTGTTTAAACACTGAGTTTAAAGCTCTGCTTTAAAACCAAAGTCCCTTCAGTCTCCCTTGATTCTGCAGAATTGCTCTACTCTGCTCTGAAAGCAGAAGTGGGCTGTGGGATAAGAATGCAGCAGATACAGCTTTTAGTATGCCCAACAGGCTTGTGGAAAAATTAATTAGAAGCTTTAGGGAACTGTAAAGTAATTACATCAAAAAGTCCTTTCTTACTGTCCCAGATAACTGATGCTTCTATTGTGGCAAACTTCTCGAAGTATATTCACAACTGGAAACAAACAAAATTCTCGAGTGAAAGACATCCCAGCTTCTAAAGACCACATTTGCATCTAGACTCTTTTAAGAGAACTGACATTTATTATTAATCTCTATCCTTGCTTGAGATGTAACTCTCTGGAAACCAGCCCTAGCTGAATCTTTCACATTGTGAGAATAGCATTCCTTCTATGGAGAAGTGATAGATGTTTAACTGAACAAGAAATTTTGAGAAGACAGTTATGTTCTACTGCACTTTGACTCAGCACTTTGGTTTGAAGTCACAAACACTTCAGGGTGATCTCATGCTGGCTGGTGTCTGCAGCAACACCGGCAGTGCATATTCCATGTTTCTTTCTCCATTTAACTGCACCTTCTTGCCCCCCTATTTGAGACTGTAATAACTTCCAAGACTAGCCCTTAATGCTATTCCAAAATACATCATTTGGGAAAACAGATCTGACACTCCAATTCATGGATAATTTTCAGCCATAAACGCTGACCTCCTTCAGTGTCAAACTCCCTTTTTCTCTAACAAAACTGGCTGATTGCTTGGAAACATACAGAAGAAATGAAACCGTGTATACATCCTGGAGGAAAGGAAAGATAAAATCATACTATGTTTAGAATGTATTGTAACCTGGGTGGGGTTTCCTTGTCTCCTTTTACACAGTCAAGAAGTCAGTAAAGGGGCAAGGTCTCCATCCTATACAATAGGCATTTATGAGAGATATCATAATCGCTGGTACCTTACTTCCCTTCCAACCTGAATTATCTTATAACCTTACTAAAAGTTAGAAGAGAAAGTATTGCTTATGGAAGTGAAAAGAATTGGGAGTTATAATTAGATACTAGTTTAAATGGGAGTAGCTTCCTGGAACGTTCTTATGTTTGCTGCTCAAAATAGCTTTCCCTTCAGCTCAGGAGATCCTTCTTCATGGAGGAGTTTCTCTGATGTTTTTCAGCACCCAGTTTTGCCTGAACTTTGCTCACACACCTGCTCACACTGGGGTGAGCTTCAGGAAAACGGTAGGATGTCTGAGTTAAATGGATCTGATGGACAAGGACCTCACTCATTTTAGTATCTGGGCTTGCTCTACAGCAAACTGGCAGCTTAATAACCTTGCATTACCTGTGCCACACGATGTAACACACTCTTTCCCCCCATACCCAAGTTGAGGCGTGAGGCCTGAGAATATGAAGCTGCCAATGCAATGTTTCAATGGCATTAGTCATGTCACTATTTGATTGCAAATCTTATTCTTGCTGTAATAGACAGTGCTGATTACTTCCTCACTTAAGGCCTTTTATAAACAGTAAGGCAATTGACTGCCCTGATTAAAAAGAAACACCTGGTAAACTGGAGCCTGCACAGCTCTGAGAGGCAGCAGAGCCTTCTGTGATACAAGGATGTAAAAACCAAGCAGCACTAATCAGCAGTCTTGAGGTCTTAAGAACCAAGTTTTCACTTTCACTGGAGGCAAGGGTGTGTGGAGAAGTCCTTGGCTTGTAGCTCTTGTCTCCTCCAAACTGACCAACAATCAGAACAGCAAGCAGTCACTTCCAGAGTGTTCATCTTACATAATGTTGGAACTGACTGCTCATCATCTCCAGAGCAGCCAGTCCTGGCTTTGCATGAAAGACAATCAAAAGTATTGTTTTTATTACTACTCTGCCAGGAAGGACACCTGAATATTGTAATCATGCACCACCCCCACAGAAACAGACTAGGGAGACTCTCTCATCAGAAAGGCCTTCTATTCTTAAATCTAACTGCCACAGAATTCCTAGGGCAGGAGAAGTAATTCAAACAACCTTCTCTCCCCAGTACCGTATATGCTTAGAGTTTATAATTACAGTCATTTAAGAAGAAAATAAGGCACAATTGTATTCACTAATGAGTAACAACAGAAATCAATTGTTTCGAGTAACTGAAAACAAGTAATTGAATTGAAATTGAGTAATTTTTTCTGGTCACCTATTCAAATTTTGGATGCTGCATGGTTCTTATTCTCTGGAAATGGGCAGCAATAGACAGAATCTTGTTTTTACCCAGTGCCAAGTCCATTTTACATAGCGCTGCTAGCGGTCTGATGCCAACCAATGTCTTTGCAAAGTGAGGAATTTTCCAAACAAGAAACAAAGAGAGACAGAAGAACTATCCCATGTCTCCTGGGATATGCTCCTTCATTTTACACCTCTACCATTCATGTTCTGTCATGGCTTGGGGTAGGCATACCTGAACTAGCTTTAATCTCATCAGCTCCAATATCCTCCCACCTTGCTTTTCTGCCAAGGACATCCAAGATAGCTGTGGCAATGCACAAAGTATGTTTACTTATGCACCTCCTCGAGGCATGGAAATATGGCCATGCACATTTCTTCTGATCACTGATGTGTGTGAACTCACGTAGCCAGTAGCCCAAGTCAGGCAGGGAGACACAGAAATCTTTCTTTACTCACATTTGCTATCTATTACATCATCTCTTTCTCACCTCTCTGTTCAACAGGTTAAACTTCAGTTATCATTACTCAAAATCTAGGAAAAAAAGATATTTATTTAATAAAATCATAGAATAATATAATGGTTTGGGTTGAAAGGGACCTTTGAAGGTCATCTAGTCCAACCCTCCTGCAGTGAGCAGGGACACCTTCAGCTATACCAGGTTGCTCAGAGTCCCATCTGACCTGGCCTTGAACAGTTCCAGGGATACATTAAATGATGTTTGCAGCGGCCTAAACAGGCCCATATTGTCTTCCTACACAACACCCCAGACTCCTACCACCTCCTCACACCTACTTGCACAGGAGCCAGTTCTGCACCAGGGAGATTGGCCACCCTCACAGCCTCACCTCATCCCCTCTACAGGGCCACCCAGCCCTGCTCTGGCTGCTGTTCAGACCTTCACAGACTGGGCAGAACTTGCCTACATCTCCTTGTAAAAACAGAACAGAGATATGTGCCAACTTATCTTCCAGAGAACAGCATGGCCTCTACAGAAAGAGAGATCAGACATAGCCTTCTGGCCTGTTGGGGTAAGTAATAAACAACAAAACAGTTAAAATCAAAATACTTGTTTTCTCATACTTTTTGTTCCTGCACATACAGCAGCAACAGAAGCAAATTCAAACCCAGGTAAGATAGACACTACCAACTGTACCAATAGAAAATGCAGCATTTGAATGCTTCCAGTAATAAAACTTTTCTTCATGCTCCACATTTTTTTTTTTTTAAAGTGTACCATGCAATAGCATTGGAAACCTTGGTAGGTATCTTGGTTAATACAGACTATCATATTCTATCTTATTCTCCCTGAGCCCTTGCCACTTGTTTTGGTATTTATCTGCCTTGAACATGAGGAGCTAAGAGTATAATCTAACAGTCAACAGGAGCCACCACTGTTGCATGGGATGGCTGCTGCATTCTCCTCTTCTCACCCACCAAAACTCTGATGGTTCAACAGATAGGTAAAAATTTGGCTCAGAATACTGTTTGCCAAAGCCTGATGCATTCTTGGAAGAATAAAGAACTTTTCTTTATTTGCTATTCATTGAACTTGAATCCAGCAATCAATGTCTTCTGCACACAAAAACTGGAGGTGTGGGGTTATGAATTGAATTAACTTTGTTTTTGAAAGGTCATTTTCCCACCACATCTCCAGTTCAGTTCTGATGTAAAGAAAAACACAGTAACTTGTATTGACAAGTTCTGAAAATGTCTCAATGTTATCAAATGCAAAGTTCAGTTGCTAGCAGTTCAGCACAATCCACCTTCCCTATCCCCACTGGTCC
Source organism: Dryoscopus gambensis (assembly GCA_013389985.1). Taxonomy (NCBI): domain Eukaryota; kingdom Metazoa; phylum Chordata; class Aves; order Passeriformes; family Malaconotidae; genus Dryoscopus; species Dryoscopus gambensis. Next base: position 213,975 of record WEIT01018273.1, read on the forward strand.
TGTAAAACCAGCCAGCACAACTCTGTCATTTTGGCAGCTTGGGAGTATCTCATTTCTCAGAAAGCACTCTCTAGTATGCCTGTACTTCTGTCATGACCTGCCTCGACTGTCTCTTACTGGGATGCTGAAGTACAAGTCAGCACTTCAGCTGAAGATGTAGCTCGCTCTGCAGAAAACACAACAGTCCTTTTTTACTGTACTCTGAAGATGCATCTTAAGAGTTAAAAAGCAGCACATGCTTCTAAATGAGATTAAAACCAGCATGGAAAACTGCACTGAGTCTGGTTCCTGTCTCTTTTCCTTTTGTCAAAACCCTTTCTCAGCCCCTCTATTTTTTTGTACTGACTCAACATGCAGAGCAGTGGGTAACTCCCAGCCCTTTCTCTGGAGTCCCACCCACATCTGTAGAACGGGGAAAAAAAAGAAAAAACAGCAGAAAAAACCTATGAAAAGAAAACCAAACTCTAAAAGGATAGCAGTATTTACTGAGCCTGACCTTGTCTTTGACACCGTCTGCACCCACTTGCCAGAATAAAGAGGGCTACTCGTCCGTAGGGAGCAAGCAGGGGAAGCTCCCTTCCCCCACGAGGCTGAACCCGGGTGGAAGTGGAAGAAATGAGACTTTTAGCAGCCTTATTCTAGCACCATCCCAGCGTTTTCAGAGACTCCCACCGCTCAGGAGAAATCCCCGTGCTCCAGAGCGGAGGAGTGGAGCTGGCAGCCAGCTGCTTTCCTGAGCACCGCCGGCAGCTGCTCGCAGGGATGGATATCCCCCGTGGGGCGCGGGCTGCCGCGGGACCCCAGCCTCCGGCCGCACGCAGCTGCGGAGGGGTCAGAGCCCTGCTTGCGCGGCAGTCTTAGCAACAGGGCAACGAAGAGCTGCCAGCTCACCATCCCCTCCTTTCCTGCAGAGATACTTACCCCTGTCGTTTTGGTTAGGGCTCTCTGGGATCTGTGGGGAGCGCTGCCTGCACACAGCCCCCCTCCCCCTAATCCAAATACTGTCTGAAAAGAGAAGACCAAGGGGAGGGCAGTGGGGGTCTCCGTGTTTGACTTAATTATTTGCAGGAATTATAGTTATGACCACGGGAAGCATTTTTCTAACCCTGACAAGGAAGTTTCAGTAAGAATTTGGTTTCAGCAGCCTGCAGCTTCCGAGGAAGAAAGCTGAGTCAGAGGTGCCGATGCTTTCAACACTCAGCTCTATTCAATTGAGCAAAGCAATGCTAGGTCTCCAGCTCTGACACTTGGAATGAACATTGCTTCAAATATATATAGTAATACAACACTATTGGAGAGTTTTTATCGAAGAACCAAGATTTTCAACAGCAGGTTTTCTTTGCATGGAGATATGTAGACTTTAAGACAGACTTAGCAGAAACAAAAAGTTAAAGAAACTGCTCATTTATATTAAAGTAGTGGCCCCACTTGTCATGAATTAGAGCATCCTTAAATTAAACCTTCAGGTAATCTCTGCCTTAATCTTTCTGACCCAGGAGAGGAGCAAGGAGTCCGTTCCAAGGTCAGACAGATCGCAACCTGTTACATGTTCACTTACCCTAGTACATAGGAACTTCCCTGCATCACACCTTAAGTACTAGAGTGGGAACACGAGGTATTTCACCCAAAACACAGAGAGAGCAGTACTCTGTAAAACAGCTGCTCTCCCCATTCAAAGGCAAACCACATTGAATGATCTCAGACAGGAATTTGAAGACTTCAGTGCACTAGAAAGGGCAGATGGGATTTAGTCAATAAACCAATTGTCAGGACAGGATCTCAGTTTTATGATTCATCTAAAAATATTGCACACAGCTCAAAGACATTAACCCGGACTCGGTTTAACATAAAGCATGACACAAATGACAAGACATTTTTAACATGTACCTAGATCTCAAGCTCTACTTGTATAACCACTCAGGGTGCAAACATTACCCAAACCTTGGCAAAGGGATTTTCTGGTCTGTCATTGTTCCTAAGTTTGTAAAAATCAACTAATGCACAGCAATAAATGTGCAGGGCAACAAACCAAGACGGCAATTGCCTTATGACTATTTTAGCAATTTGCATGTATTAAAACAAAAGGAGATTTTTATTCCTTTGGGGATTGGGAGGCGCGCAGTGGAGTATCTCTACTGCTTTTGCCCAATGTGCTTTGCTAATGTAATGTACAGGCACTACACTCACTTGGTATTTGTACTTTTCATGCTGTTAGCATGGGAAGTGCTGAACTTGATACTTCACAGCAACTACACTTATTTAAATTGTTATAAGGTTATTTATTCCAAGCCAGCTGCCAGGATATGAGGCCAAACCCACCCACTGGCAGCTGGACTTTGCCAAAAAAAAAAGGCAAGTTGTTTGCCTGGACTGGGTGTCATACCAGTAAGACCTTTACAGTCACATTTGCAGACAGATCTGATCTCATAAAGGAAAAAAATCCCAATACACCCATGCTGAGGCCCTTTAAAGTGTTACTCACACAAAGATTTTCCTTAAGTTTCTCTGCAGAGGCCTATAGTTTTGAGTTAATCAAGTACTAGGTTTTGCTGAGCATGTCCTCATATGTGCTGTTTACGTACAGGACAGACAGACAACATGCCACCAGGCTCTGATTTGTCACAGAAACACTGCCCTAAGCACAAGAACAAAAAAATCCCATTCAGTTTCACAGCTGTTTCAGAAATTGGGGGCAGCTTTTTACTCATGGCTTTAACAGGACAAAGGTGGAGAAAACCTGGGGCATGGCCATTCCCCTTCTTAAGGTCTCTGGCTCCTTGGCAGTTTTGGAGAAGTCCCTCCCAGGCCAAACTGAGCAGGGCACACAGACAGCCAGCAGCAGTGGGGAAAGAACCAACAGCACAGGTAGCAGCAGCAGCCGCAGGCTTGAAGAATATTTGCACAGCTGGGGAGAGGCTTAGGAGTTGAGCAAGGCTGCTCTCAGTTAAATGGTAACCAAATCTTAAACCTAAATCCTTCCGACAGGAAGGGTGATAAAGCTTACCCCCCTCGAAGCATCCTGCTGCTAATTTGCAAGGCTGGTAAATTTTGTCAGACAGCAAGACACAAAATAACTTTAAAGCTACAGGGTTCATAGTCATTTTTTACAGTAAATCAAAAGTACTTTAAGTTACAAAATATAAACTGCACACTAAATATAACTACCTCTGAACTGTGCAGGCTGGGGAGGGGGGTCGCTTTTCTTTTCTTTTTTTCCAATCTAACCCTTTGTCAGAGAGAAAGCTCCTCCCAGGCTGTACGAAGCACAAAATGAAAGCAGCTTTCTCCGAGGAAAGCCACTGAACACTTTAGCAACGCTTTCCAAGCACAAAACGAGGCACGGACTTTGTGTGAACACACAGCCAACTGCAGGAAGGCAATTGCTCACCTGATTTCCCCATGACCAAGTGGGTTTCGTTTCGTTGTTGGATTTTATTTTTTTTTTTAAATTTCACCTGCTTCGTCCTCTCTTGCCTGAGTTTTGCCGCTAAGTGCCGGGATGCAGCGTTCACAGTGTCAGCTCAACTTCTTCATTCGCCTGCGACCGCTGGTGGAAAAAAAAAGCTCAGCAGCATGAACCCGCTACCGCCCCTTCTTGAGCGCTGGAATAAGCCTGCCCATGCCTTTATAAGGCATGGGGACACCGCTCTTTTTTCACGAAAAGATCCTGTTTAGGGTCAGGAGCTATTTATCCTCCACAGTAACCAAGCAGCTCCAAAACACCATATGTTTTCACATACCATTTTAGCTTAGTAATCGCATCTGTCTTCTGATAAGAGTAGGCTGTGAGAAAAAAATTATGCTGACAAATAGTTCTGCTGCCAGAGTGGGCATAGCCCATGGGGCAACTTCATACAGCTAAATGCTGTTAAAGTTTTACCCCCTTGCTCTAAGTAGAGTTGAAACAGGAAAGTGATAAAGCACTTTGCAGTATAACTACATTTTTATGTCTAAAATGAATCACTTCCTGCACTGTTACCACATAATCTAGAAGGTATTAGTAAAATAAGGCTTCGCAGGTTAAAGAGGAACTGTGCTGATGGTGTGTTTCTGTGAAAAGCGTTGGATGTGAGTATGTCTCATTTTATCTGTATAAGCATGCTGTGCCATTGTTATCTTCACATTACATCGAATGCCTCAAGCTAATCTGGCAAATATTAACTGCTTTAAGTACAGCGAACATGGTACTTTGATTTAACTTCAGAAGTGCTGCATATCTACAAACAATAATTCAGTTACGTGTTTCCAACTTTCATCTTCTCATCATCATGAAAAATCATCTGAGGTTAATGCTTTCCAATTTTTTACACCACCTCACAATATTTCAAGGTTCTTGGTTTTGTGCCAAGTCTACTGGCTCAGCAGGTTTTAATTATCCTTTGTCCACCTCTGTAGGCTCAGCTCCATGATAAGAAAAGGAAAAAAAAGATGCAGGGATAAGAGTTTTTTTCTTCTTAACCAAGTAGCAGCAGCAGGTGGGGAAAGGCAACATCCCTTCACCAGTGCACTGCTCCTCTTCCCTTCTTCACTGGCAGGGCTAAAACACAGGTTGAGGGAGTGTCACTGGCAGCTGATGGGTTCACTGAGAAGAGGCATGAAGGCAACTGATCACCATGCAGAGGCAGAAACCGCAGGGTGTGAGACCACATTAATCTTCACAGCTGCGTGACATTTTCCTTCGCTGGTAGCAAGGCAGGCAGCAGAGAAGGAGAAAGAGGTTAGAGAAGGTGCAGAAGGAAGTTTCTTCCCAGTCTCTCTGCTGCAAGTGGCAGTAGTTGGCTGAGGAGCAGGGCGGAGAGCTGAAGCTGGTACTATCAGAGCCCTATCAGAAAAAGCTGCTGTTTTATTTGCTTGCAGGAGTAATCAAACCATGGGCCAGTCTGTGACTCCTAGTCTCTTAAAATGCTCTGCTAAACTTGAAATACTGGGCTGTACTATTCCTAGGACATACATCAATGCTCAGCAACAGCCAGTGCCACCCTATGGCCGGAACAAGGAGTGAAACGGATTTTATATTTGTATAGTTGTGAGTCTCTGGTATTTGAAACGTTCATTTATATTCTCACACTTGATTGTTATATTTTATACTGTTCATGTTTTAGATCTTTATAATATTCAGCTGAATTATAAAGCAACATCCCTTCAGGACCTGGGCTGCTACTAGGAAACAGCATCAAGCACCTTCAAAAGGGGCCAGATAGACCTGCATGCCATTGACACAACATCCTGTGAAATCACAACTTGGAAAAGAGGGTATCTCTGATCTGACAAACAGGGGGAAAAAATGGTGCTTTTTCTGCTCAGAAAAGGAAATCAGAACTACTGCTCAGGTCTCAAATGCAAAAGCATCAGTGCAAAGTAAATGCAATGACTCATCAAAGACAGGAAAGCAGCGTAAGCTGAGACACACAAAAGCAAAGAGGAAGGAGGGAGCTGAGCTTTTTTAGTATTTTAACATCACCTGCTGTAAGTTCCACACTAAAGAATATTACTGAAGAATACTATCAGATGGGAATGTGGAGGTATGTAAACTAGTAATTAAGAATGCAAACAAGCCTTTGAAAATAATGAGAATTATTAAATAAAAGCCATTGCTAGTGAAATTTTCAAGCTGTAAGCCATTAACATCCTTTTACCAGTTTCAGGCAGTATCAAATGAATGTGAATGGTAACAAACAGGATTTTCCATTTGCTTTATGATGTATCAAAGCACCTCCAAATGCATGTTTGTTTAATTACTGCATGATTCCTTCACACAGAGAAAATATTAGGATGACATTGGTATTATCCAATAGTAGGCACTGGAAACTATCTCACAGATACAGAAATGTCCTGTGCAGCCAGATGAGTTCAGCATTCTGCCTCCTATAGCAACACCTACTAAATGTTTCCGCAAAAGGTGCAAAAGAAAGGTACAATGTGGACTGACTGATTTTTAGTTGTTTCATCTTCCTGTTATAAGGATAGCAGAACAAAACCACCTGGCTAGAAAAAGTAACATTTAACTAGTAAAGACTGGTGTAACAAATATTCTTTCTGGAAATAGATTATAGAGCACATGAGAAGGAAAAATGGAATTTGAAAGGAAGCGCATGAATCGTTACAGCCAGGGGGTTAGTGATAACTCATCTGCAGCAGAGCTATTTCATATGCATCCTGAAAATCTGTGGCTAAAAGTTTGGTGTCAGACTGATTCTGGGCCATTCAGATGACAAAATATTCCTCCTTCTATCCTATCTTCCCTTTTCTCCTAACAAAGCAAATCCATTTCACCCACTCACATCAGCCACTTCTCTTTACCTTGATGTGACTGATCCTAATGCTCACGGTCTCACAACCTCCTATGGTGCCACCAGATACTTCCCTTCTTTGCTTTCCTGTTTCTTCTGGAAGCTTCCTGTACCTCTCTTTTTTTCTCCTGTGCCCAGCCTGCCCCGTGTGACCCGCTGTTCGCATTGTGACCAGCCCTGGGTAGCCACAGGCACTCTTGTGGTGCCCCACAGGTTGCCCCAGGGCTGTGGACTTGTCAAGGCCAGTGGTGGAAGTGGCAGCATGGATTTCTGGGCCCAGCCGGGATTGTGCTGCTGCTCCTGCTGCCTGCTGTCTCATACAGCTTGGTCTTCACAGCCACATGCCGACATCCTTCAATACTCCTCTGGGACCTTCTTACCAGCCATATATGGCTAAATCTGTAGAAACTCAGGACTAAACAGATGTCTTTGTGATAGAGCAAGGAGCCCCAGGCAGATCCCAGGTAACCTGTTGCTAAATACCCCCTTCCATCTGGCAAGGGCACCCCCCTCAGCAGGACTCCACAGCAGCTGTGTGCCTGTTGCAAGGGCCCCAATAGCATCATGGATTTCAGTGTGCAGATTCCTGTTCCAGCAGCAGTGCAAGTGAGGAAGTAACAGCCAGCCAGCTGCTGCCTGTGCAGATCCCCAACTGCTTGCAGGCATGTACAGACACATTTAAGAAAGCCTGAGATGAACCTTTTCACGTGTGCACACTCTGATGGGCCCAGCTGATGCAAATACCTGTCATCATCAATGTTTTGAGTGATTAATTCATTCCATCAGTTGGCATCTATCAGGTACAATTCGGTGTCCACACAGACTGGGACAGATGTATGACAATACTGTCGCGCGTAGGCCCTGCCAAGGGAGTGTGGATGCGTCCCATCCTTCTTTAAATACAACACTGAGCAGTCTCTCCACAAGTCAAACCATGCAGACAAAAAGTTTGTGAGCAATTCTAAATGTAACAAATTCGTTTTCCCCAGACACCCTTAACAAGCAACCCTAAGGACCAACAGTGTTTATATGACTATAAAAATATCACACAAGAATAACATCCTGTATAGTGACAAGAACTATGAGTGAAGTGTAAAATTACGCACAAAGCTGTATCAGACAACAAGAAAACTGCTTATTTTTAAAAGTGGAAAAGGAAAATGGGGCAAAAAATGATGGTAGAATATTTGAGAATATTCCTCCTCTTACAGTTTTGCCAGGCTTTGCTTCTGGACTCTCTATTGGTATTGCCATTTTACCTGTGAATTAAGCCAAGTTGTGTAGCAGACCACAAAAAGTCAACTTGAACGCAGTTGGAGATGTTAATTGTTCTTGCAAGACAAGATACTGCTTTTTAGTTTGATCATAATTTGCTGAAGAAAATGAAAAGAATTGAGCCAAAAAGAGTGGAAAAGCAAGGCTATACCTCTTTTTATCAGCACTGTGTTCTTATCAGATGGCCACATCCACAAAACCGTCACACAGAAAACAGCAGACTGTGATTGCAGAGTAGTCACTGACTTCAACTTCTTCCTACACACTGCAAGATAAAAGTAGCGCGTGATTAATCATCATCATCATAGAATTACAGAATGGTTTGGGCTGGAAGGGACCTTAAAGATCATCTAGTTCCAATCCCCCTGCCACAGTGGGGGTTGGAACCAACAATAGATTCGAGGGCTGGATTCCAAGCAAAGGTTTGGGGAACAAAACGTGTGAGTACTGTTGTCCACAGGAGTGTGGTACAAGCACTGCCATTCTCTCAAGAGGCCCAGCACCTGCCCAGCCGACGTTCTTCAGGCTCATCTAAATATCTGAGAGTAAAAGTACAGAAATCTCACCAGAGCAGGGCAGTGAAATGCCCACTTCAGACTTGGGATGCTCCTTAGCGTGGCTTAAGCTACAGGGGTTCTTGCTTCACAAAAGAATCAGAGTAAAACTCCCAGCATGCTTGCTCTCAACTAGCTCAAAGCAGGAGCCTCCATAGGAAATGCCACATCCCACCTGTCCAGATGCTCAGAGTGCTCCCCCTCCACCCTATCAGGGAGAAGACAGGCTGTGTAAGAGGCAGCTCAGTCTCAGGACACAGAGGAGTTAAGGGAAAGAGGGAGAGAAGAAGGTACCCTGGACAGACTTGTGACACAAAGAAGGATTTGGGAGCACTGAAAAGAAAGAGAGTTTCTGTAATTTCTTCAAAGTGTTACCTCTCTCCTCCAAGGCTGCACGGGGCTGAACAGTACCTGGAGCATGCTTCATGGACTCTCTGCTTCAGCACAGGACCTCAGGTTGAGTTTAAACACCGTTTTACCAAGACCACTGCTTTGTAGCTATGATAAGGCAAATGACAGCCCAGGTGAACACAAAGGGGTCAGACAACTAGGCCAGTTGCTGACCTCTAGTAGTTGTATAGCCACCCAAACACACTGACCAACGCAGCACCTGCCTTCTTGTGCATTGCCCCACAATCTACTACTTTTTATGTCTGATTTTGCTAAACCTTTGTTTTAGCAAAACCTCATCCTACTGATTGGAAGTAGCTCCTGCTTAACAGCCACAAATTTAGCTATTACATTAAAATATCCTTGTACATGAACCACATTATGAGTCAGAAAGTAAATTTGAGCAGTTACTCATGAATGAGATCACACAACTCTGATAGGTCCTGGAAACCATCAGTTTAAACATTCAGAAAAAGACAAGAAAGCACATCTGATACTGCGAAATAACTAGAGAAGAAACAAGAAAAAGGCAGGTTGTGGTACGGTTTAAACCTCTGATTTGCTTCTGCCTTAAATTATGTGGGTAGTCCTAGTTTTCTGATCTCAAATAGGATACAGCAGAAGTGGAAAAGGATCTGAGAAGGGCAGTAAGGTCATGGAAGCCTCATACACAAAATAACAGGGCTTTAAGCAACCTGTTCTTCTTCAGGAAGCTATCCCTGCCCATGGTGGGGGGGGTGGAATCAGATGATGTTTAAGGTCCCTTCAAAACCAGGCCATTCTATGATTCTTCAGCCAACGGAAGAGATCATGGAAAAGGAAGCAACAGACATTACTACAAGAGGATGAGCAACACAGATGGCTCATGACTGTTGATTGTGTCCTCCAATAAAAGAATAAGAGGATATTAAAAGAAGCTTGTGGGAATACGGTTCAAATATATGGATGTGGGATGCAACAGAGAAGGTGCTTAGGCAAGGAGATTTTATTTTTGTGCACATTGCTTCTTGTCCTACCAGTGGGCACTGCTGAGAAGTGCTTGTCTCCCTCTCCTCCACTCCCTCCCTTCAGGTACTTATACACATTGATGAGATCGCCCCTGAGTCTTCTTCAGGATGAACCATCCCAGTTCTCTCAGACATTCCTCACAGGAGATGTTCCAGTCTCTTCACTGTCTTTGTGGACCTGAACTGAACTCACTCCAGTTAGAAGGTCTATGTCTATCCCTCCATCATCTCCTCTCCAGCAGCTTTTCTACCTGACATTTACATCAGGCTTTTTACAATTCCCACAACATGCATTCTCAAGCACCATCACATCTGCATTCATCACAGAGCTTTGGTTCAGTCTTTTTACTCCTGCAGAGTTCTGTTTGCCACCCTGGGGCTATGCCTGTCCAATCTAGTACTTCAGCACAGGAGTTCAGGCAGATTTGTAGCTTAATGTTTCACTGAGTTTTATCTTGGCCTAAAACTAGTGCATGGCCAGCCGCATGGAATGAATACCCAACAGCAGTTGCAGCATGTCAGCTAAACTCCTGAGCAAGTCTCTAGCTATATTCAATCCCAAAAGAATTCATTTTACACCCAGAGGCAGTCCCATGGCACAAACTAATGACATACAGAGCACTATTCAAGACGGGCACTGGTATCTCATACAACCTTGATTTTGCTGACCTCTTTCTATTATTGACTCTGTGTCCTCATAATTTCATCCAACTCCCTCAGCAGAATCTTGACTTATCTCACTGGCACACGTAATAAGTTTGCAATAGCACTGCTCATCTACCTTGTCAGCTAACAACATCATAGTTGATTTTCCTTCAGCAAGATTCCTCTGGCATTACTGCTTTGTGTTGTCCTTCAACTACAGAAACACAATTAAATTCAGGAGAAGTCAACGTAATAAATCCAGAAAGCAAACACAACTTTCGTTGAATTATATTGTTTAGTATTTTTCCTCCCAAATATTTTTTTGCTTAATAATACACTGGATTTTAGATGCAACAGACGCACTTCCAAAGAAGTTCCCAGCAACCTCTGACCCCAAGAATAAGGGCACTGCTTATCACTAGCAGCTGAACCACCACATTTGAATTGATAAAATATTGCTGGAAGCAAGCATGTGAGCAGGACACATAGACATCTCTGTAATGACAACAAGAAGGTTATTCCTAACACCTTATTTCTTTTCTGTTCTTCTTTCCCTCTGTGTTTCCAATCAAATTGCAAAGCCATCCCTGTAGAGAAAAGGGCTAATCCAAGAAACATGAGGGAAACAGATGTTAACTCCATAGCAGGCATCTCCCCAGCTGTACATGGGGAGGCACTGCCAGGGAAAGTGCTTTGCTTGCCTTCTCAGGGAGATGGCTGGGAGTAGAAGACACCCTCACCCTTGTGCCAGGACATCAATGCTGGGGCTGGACTGTTTGGCTTGGCAGGACTGATTTTTAGCCAGAACAGTCCAATGGTCTGGTTAACCACCTGCAAGTCCTACTGCTTTCGAGAAAGAGGCAGCCACCAGAGGCAGTAACAGCAGCCTGGTCCAGAGAGACACACTAGAACTAGTCCACAGCTCTAGTACAGTTAAAGCCCCTCTTCAAACTGTGTACTTGGGAGTAGTGCACACTGGAGGGAAAAAAGAAAATTAAAAAAAGCTCCTAAACTGTGTAAAAATAACAACATCACATATGGATGTCACGTCTGTTGTGGATCTCCATTCATACCTCCCAGTTCAGGGACCTTTTTTTTTTCTGTTGATGCTGCTCACAGCTCTGTCACCACAAGTTCACACCTTGGCACGTGCCCTGGCTTATCTCCTGGCTACGCTATTTTCTGCCTCTTCCATTTCCGCATAAAGCTCTTGCCATTCAATTTTTTCTTTTTTTTTATTAATCAATTGGAACCAGCTTTTTTGCCAGTCGGCAGTTCTCTACAAACCTTTTAAATTCACTCACATTCAGAGAAATATTTCAGGTCCTTCTGTCATATTTAGTGCCAGCCCTTGGTTTTAATGTTCTAGGATTGTGGAAATTTCTGCTTTTGTTTTTTGTTAAAGGTTGCTTTCTAGACCTCTTGCTTGTAAAGAAACTCCTGACACTGTCACCTGTAAGGAATAGATGGCAATTAATTTATTTTTAAATAATATATGCATTGAGCTATTCTCATGAAACCTACAGCTTCTGAAACAGTGGGAGATGAGAAATCGAATTGGATACTTAGCCTTCTTTTCTCAGTGAGTGCACTTTACCCCCATGAATTCTGTCCCTTTGTCTTTTCACGCGGAACCCTCTGATGAAATTCTTGCTAACATTCAGTTAACTTTCTTAGCTCTGTCGGCACATTTATATATCTGTATTTTCAAGATGGGGTTTTTTAAGACTTTTTAAGGTCCTGTATAAATAGCACATTGGAATGATTATTTATGCAATTTTAATGTATTTTTTTTTACTTTAATAGTCCTCCAAAGAATGTACAGCCAATATTAAAGTTGACAAAAATGAAATATTGTTTTGAGTCTTCTATGTGGATTTTAGACTGGATGTTTCAGTTTTCCTACCATATTCTTTAGTCTGACATAATTCCAAAGGCATTATTTCAATTTTTCCTTTTCACACTCTGTATCTATAGGTGATTGATTGCATTCTGTCTCCCCAGCATTGTACTGAACTGCCCACAAGAAGTACCTTCTGTTCCCCTTTTTCCTGCTTTGCTAGTTCCTTACCACTTTTAGGACATCACTCACCATTCACATACCACTCACAGTTTTTCAAAATCATAAAAATGACCAGCATTGGAAGAGTTTGTAAGTAAATAACACCAAGCAAGAAAGTTCAGAAAACTCTCAAAATCTCCAAGATCAGCTGGAGCTGGAGTCTGTACTACCATCTTTAGCCTGTACTACCACCCATCGGCTTGAAGTAGAATCAAAAAAAGCAGCTGAGTGGACAAAGCCTCTGCTCTGCTGCTGCAGCAGCACAGCCTGCCACAGCAGCTCAGCTCCTACAGGGATGTGAAGCCGAGCAGTGGGAAACTCCTCATCCCTGATGGATTTAGCTGCAGCGGCTAGAAAGATACAGACCCCCATTATGGTCCTCTTTGACCACAGCTGTATCTGACAGGCATTTTGACTTTTCAAGGATTTTCTTGGTAGCTGGTCCAAGACTAGATTTCTTTTCCATGAAAAGTGAGGGAGTTTAAAAAAGTAATCACTTAAAAAACATTTTCCTTTTTTCTCTTTTTTCTTTTTTTTTTTAAGGGAACATTATTTACCAATTTCAAATATAAAGTTCTTTTCACAGATGAAGGTGCAAGCTGTCTTGCTCTTCTTTCTCATTCTGGGAGGTCTTTCACTCAGGATCACTCTTTACAGCTTAAGCTTGCTACTTAATTCTCAGTATTGCAAGTAAAACAACCTTGAAGGTTACTGTCAGCAGAAGTAATGAAAAGCCACAGGTTTTGATGTCAATGTAATCCAGTGCATCTTTAAGTAATGTATTATTTATTTGGTCAGATAAATCATCAAACCTGTTTCTTTTCATTGCAGTCATCTGCAGCCTGCTGTAATTTCTTTGGGCTTTATTGCAGTTGCAGCAGCACTGCTCGAGTGGAACGAAATATGCTGGTCCAAAAGTAATTAAATACAAAGATCGATCTTTATGTGCCTACGTCAGGCATAGTTCATCATATAACTAAATACCTATATATGACAGATCATGCTGATTTTTGTCCAGGAGCTATGAAATATGCAGACCTCTGACATTCAGTCCAACCTGCACATCTTGTGAATGGAGCTTCTGTTACATATTGACATACATTTTACAGCAAACAGGTAACTTTTAGAAAGCTGCAGCATCAGTTTCAATTAGCATTAGGCTAATGCTAATTAACCTTGGTCTAAAATGTACATTGCATGTACACTCCTTTGTTGATATTAAACAGTAGCTCATTTCATGTGCCTGATACCCAGCCTTTAGCACCTCAGCATAGTAATCACATCTTGCTTTACACCAGTTCTGGAAGAAGAGCTCTTCATGTTAAAAACAGGTGATGTAGCCCCATAGCTACTGGCTTGTATCTTGGAACCCAAGCAAGAGGAAAAGACAAACCTTGTGTAGGGAAAGATGCAAGTACAGCTTTCTGGGTCTGTGAATATTGGTATCAGTGGATTTTGAGATTCAGATTTTATTTACAGCTAGTAAACCCAGTAAAAATTGAACCTAATTAATAACGTAGTTATTACTGGGTTTACACTAATGGAAGGTAATAACAGACAGAATAAAAGAATATTCTGAGTTGTTCTTTACTGGCTGAACACTTGGGATGTTTTTTATGCTATTCCTGCTTGGTGAGACTGACCATGAATAAAGAGACAGCCAAGGTGGTACAAACTCAACAGCAGAGTGCCTTTTGTCATTTTATGAGATTGCCTTAATTTCATAACCGTGAGCTTAATTTCGTAACAGATGAACTGTGACCCTGTTATTTTGTACCACATATTTTTAAAAGCCACAATTTATTGTCTGCACTTTTATAGCACGTCCTTAAAAAAATTTCCATGTATTGACCATTATTTTCAGTAATAAAAATATTTTGGAGCAGTTCCAACATAGAACTATACTAATTATAGGAACTGCCTGATTTTTGTTTGTGGTGTGCCTTGAAGTTACAGCCCTTTTTTTCCCATACAACAGTTCAAAATAAATGCCACTTCAGAATATATTAAATTTCACTCATATTAATATGAACAATATTGTGTGAAAAATACTCAGCTGTATAAACTTGCTGAATCTTTATTAATATTTCAAACATCATCTGTTTAAAAGAAACTGCATTTTGGTTCCACTCAGCAGAGGGCAAAGTTATTTGAGCAGGTGATTCCTTTAATTAGAAAGCTGTTCTAAAGATAACTTTTTCTTTTTCATACCAGTGTTAGCACGCTTAAGAGTATTTGACTTTAGCCTTATGCTGCTACACTAAGTATGTAATCTTATTAGATCTCACAGAGGAGGGATAGACCTTCAAGCATTGTCTATGCATACACTGAAAGGTACCACACCTTTTAGAAATCAAGTGTTGCTCCAGTGGGACATCTGAATAATGAATTATTTATGATAGCAAAGAGGATGGGAGGGGGCCCTTCTTCAAAGTCATGTCTGTTTCTTTCTGCGTGTTTACATGTAATTATTTTTCTAGAGTCCTGATGTTAAAACTCAGGTAAGTTTTACACCAGAACTGCTTTTGGATTTCAAAATCTTTGTTTTAATTTTTAATAAATGTTGCTTCAGATACTGAAGATGTTTAGGACCCAATCCCTGCTGTTCTTTGGAGACAGGACCTATTAATATACGATCTCTGCTCTGTAACTCCATACCTGTTTTGTGCGTGCAACATAAAATCTAGAGAAACATTGTTTCTCTAAAGCATTCCTCCCGGATTCAAATTTTGAGTATTTCTACTGAGTTACACTGGCAATAGAGCAGCAGTGGTAAAACTTGTTCAGATTAATACAATTTATGATTAACATCTGCTAGGTGTGTCAATACCATCCAGTGAAACGCAAGACCACAACAGGAGTTAGCCAGCTATTAGTTTATTGATAATATAAATTGCAATCAGCATAGGAAGCCTCAGTAACCACAGAGAGTTGTGAAGGAAAAGCAATCTGGTCACCCGATTGAGGTTCAGTCCAGGGTCATCCCTTCCTCAACTTCAGATACTTGTTCTTTTTGACAGTAGGTTTTATATATCTATATCCCTCTCTATGTAAACCTATTTCCTGCCCACCTGGTTGCACATCAAACAATACGATGATGCAATAATCAGATGCTTGGGTCCCTGTGACCTGAGGATCATCAGTGGGGGCAGGATGTCTGCTTTGTGAACTGGAACTACATCACATGCATTGAGCCATGTCCTTGATGATCTTCCAAGTCCTCCCACTGCAACAAGTACATCCCACTGTGGTGCATTTCTCTGTACATACTGCGGGGACCAGGCTTAAAACCTTGGAATAGATGATTTTATGCATGGTTTTCCTTTCACCTCAATCAGCAACATTATGAAGAAAGACAAAAAACCCCCCATCCTTGTGGTATAGCTATTTACACCTGCAGCAGCACAGATATTTACATGTTAAAAAGCTTATATACAATAGTATGTTTCCTATTATTTCCATTTTAAAAAAATGTAATGCAAAAATATTCTTAAATTCCTTCCCCAAAATAATTTGAAAACTTACATGGTGTTTTAGGAAGGCTTTTGAAATCATGTGCACAAACAAAGATTACCTGAAAATATTGCCTGAAAGAAGACAATGAAAATCAGAATGGCAATATGCCATCAACAGTGCTGAGAAAATGCAGCTGTTCTGAGGTTGGCATTTCTTTTGTTCACTTGGCTCTCTCTGTTCTGGCTGATTCATATCAATCCCAAAGCAAAAATCATCAATAAGGTGCTTCATTAAGACATGGAAAATAGTCTTCAGTCTTGAAGAGGACTGGAGGTTCATAGACAGTCTGCTGTTGTCGTGAGGAAGAGGATTTCTGCAAATTAGATAAGTTTATTTTTCGCCTTTTTCATAAAGCATTTTAAAACAAAGCCTGCAGAGCTAAAATGCAAAACAAGAAAAGTTTCTAAGGTGTATCTCCTTAGTTGAATGAATTAACCATAGCTCAGATGAGTCTGGCATATTCCTAATGTTACTGAAGAAATGCGGCCTTTGATCTTTGCCATTCCAGCACCTAAACAGACTCGGTCCTGGAATGTGTATGAGATGCCAGCACTGCAGGAACAAAACTGTACCATACAGCTGATGGCAGAATCATTGTAACCTTCATCCTTTCCAAGCCATACACCTTTACCTTTTCTGCTCCAAATTCTCCGCAGCAGCTTCTTTTGAGTCAACTCTAGGCCTGTGTTCTCATTTAGTTACTCAGGAAGTCTTCCTATGGAAACATACCTAGCAAATGTTTCTTGCAAGAAGACTGCTGCTCCTGCTCAGCTTCTTAGTACCACACACTGTTAAAAACCATCTGGTAGTGGACTGGAAAAGAGCTGTTACACTGTTTCTCAGGAAAGGTGTAGATGTTTCTTTTAAATATTAACTGTACATTGTTTTGCTATATCAAATGGCTCACTGGAAGAGACAACATCGAGGACCACAAGTGACTGCTGTGTCAGCCTTGCTGCATGTAAATAACGCTGCAACGCAACCCAGGGTATGTTTTCAATACGTGGCATTAAATAGAATGCTCGAAATCAAGATTTCATTCATTAAAAATTCTTTTCAACTAATAAAAAGATCTTGATGAACTAGATTTTGTAGAGCCCTCATTGTGGAATGAGGAAATTAGTCTTCACCAATAATAAAGTTAAAAGCATACCAAATACCATCAGTACCCTCGGAGTTTAGAATGCTTTTACAGCACCAAAATGAAGATACAAGTAACCATACCTACAAAACAGCAAAGTGGAAATTTCCCAATATTCAGTTGAGCTGTATACTTGTACTCCATATGAAATAAGTACATATTCTCCTGCTATATACAAAATTGTGATATTAAATTATGTCTTTGACTTTACAATACCATTAATTTTTCTAAGTTTGTTTTGCCATTCAGGTTGCAATAAAATTAAAAATTATAAACAAAGATCTGATCTATAAACAGTGTATATTATCAGTGTTCTCTGTATCACAAATTTTGCCAAATGTAAAAGCAACTTTCAAAATCAAAGTTCTAATTTTTAAAATCATTTCTTACCCTGTACTGTCCTATGAGGTAACACCCTGCAAGTAAGGGAAACTAAGGTCACAGGCTTTCTGCAACTCCTGACACTGATTTAAGAGGCGCTGTATTTGCTTTGTGCAAGAAGAGGATAATTTCAACCCAGTGAGGAAATTTATAGGCAGCTACAGTACCCACAATTGCCTAAGTACACATTTATGATTAGTTATTTTTGCAGCTGCTTAGCAGACATTTTTATCTTTTGAGAGTCTACATTCTTAGCGATATTAGAAGTCTTATAGTACTGTTCTTTACACTGCCTGGTATTCACAAAGCAAGAACTTTGGGCAAAGTCTGAAAGGGAGATTATAAATACACATCTTGAGAACTAGAAAATACAGCCTTTGTGTAAAGAAACAGATACATTTAAATGAGAAGAGAATGAGGGAACTTGACTAAATTAAAACTAGCAACGAAATGTGAACTACAGTTACAGTGAAAATCATGACATCAGAATAACATTCTTTTCCAAACCATGTATTTTAGTATTGATGTATTGAGTCAGTTAAATGTCAGGCACATGGAGAAATCTCTATAGGCATTTTCATTCAGATATGCTTGTGTTTACTACTGAAAATAGATGTTTTACTATGCAATACTCAGAACCACTGAGGAACAGTAACCTGCCTTTTAGTGAATCAAATAGTGCCAGTAAGTTCTGAATGTTACTTTATTGCTATCCATACTCTAAAAAACCACTGGAGACGCCAGGTTCACCTTTCTGACACTTTCAAAGATTTTCCACCTTTTTAATTGTGGAAAAACTGCTTATTTTCTGAAGTGTTCCCATACAACACGAAAAAAAGGACTTTCTAAGAACTATCAAACTTTTCAACTGAAGATTACAACTCCATGGTTGATAACTGTTTTCAGCAAAAACATGGAAAATACTGTTGAATATTCTTCAAGGCAACTTAAGCAGTTTTTTGGTTTTGTAACTGGTCCAGTTACATATAATAAGGAGCAGCTTTGTGCTGTTGTTTTGGTTCAGTTTTTTTTTTAAAGAAAAAATGTCAGAATCCTAAACTTAAACAGCAAGGAAAAGGAGGAATGATATGAGAAATTAAAGACCACACCGTAAACTGTAGTGAAGAACAAGTTCCTTGAACTGAGCCTTAACAAGACAACACGTTATTTTTATATGTATTTTACTCTGCTGCGACACTTGCTTGGAATTTGCAGGAACAAAAATACCTAAAAAGCCAAAACCTTCTTCCTCTCCCCCTCCACAAAGCTATTTTCTTCAGCATTCTTACCAGAATACAGAAACCTGAGTTAGTACAGGATGAATATACAAAAAGATAAAATAACCTGTGAGCTGACAAGATGCAAAAGAGTAGAACTTATAAATGATGTACTGGCAGGTGATGTCAAGAAGCATCAGGTATTCAGGTGATTTTTTTTTTTTTTTTTCCTTAACCAGAAGGTTATTTTAAACCTGAGGCATAATGCCAGTTCAGTGTTAGGTAAGGCATCTCTGAAATATGCCAGAGAGAGCATTTCAAGTCTTTTGTAAAGGAATAGTCCACAAGGAAAGACAGAGAAAACGGCATCCTTAGAAAGTTTACCAAGGTGGTAACATGATTATCAAACTGTGCGGATTGAATGTAAATATGACCTTTATTTGAAAAATACTGTGCAGATTAGCTTTCATTTTCTTTTTTGGTAACATTTGTGCAGTGATGCTATCAATGCAGTAGGATCCTTTAACAGTGTTGCCTGTACAGGATCTTCCTAGTTGTTTTGCATACCAGGAGAGATTAAGGGTGCTTTAGTACACAGGCTTGTGTATTATGTGCTAGTTTGTGTCCTTCACATTCATTTCTTTGTGTGCTTGGCCTTGTTTTGCAAACTTACACAAATCCTTGTAAGAAATTATAGTTTTAAGTCTGGTTGTTTTCTTTTTTTTTTTTTAAAGCAGCCTGAGAACTCTGTAAAAATCCTAATAAAGTATATAAAAAATGTACAGGTAAGTTCAGATACATGTATAACAAACTTACTATTATTTTAACCATCTGCTCTAGTAAGCAGAGCAACTAAGCTGGTCACACGGCAGCAAAACTTTACTTACGTTAAGGAAGGATGGCATGCTGATTGTGTGCAAGATTTTCTTGAACGTGCTCGGAAATGCTCCAAGGTCTGTTTCTGCCTTTATGACCCGTTCTTCCAGTCCAGCTACGCTATTCCCAATCATTTTCACAAAAGCCTAGTGTGGGAAAAAAAAAAAACCAACAAAATAAAAATGACATTTTCACTAACAAAATAAAACAGGATTACGTATTGCAAAGCAGTGGTGAAAGATCCATTGCATAAATGAGGAGTCAAAAACTTCACGCTCTATTTTCCTTCTGCCTACAAGTCCATTTTAATGCTAGAAATTACTTGAGAGACCTAAAAGGCTGAAAACCAGGTTAAATCTAATAAAACAATTTTCCTTTTCCCATTTACCTTTCAAATAACTAACTTGGATTTTTCAGAATCTAGACTTCTACCTGCCTTTCTACTACCAAAAAAACCCCCGAGGATCTGAATCAAGACTTTGAGGCTGTCTCAGGGATCAAGAGACCTCTTATTCCATCTGTTTCTGAAATTTTGAAAGCTAGTACAAAAAATTGCCTTCAAGCATCAAAAAATGAACATTTTTTTTTTTAATATGTTAAAAAAGATCTAAAACATGTTTGGAATTCCCCCAGTGCCCAGAAATTCTTAATAAATTTAGTCCTCTTTATTAACCTGAAGTACTGAACCCAGAGTGGACACGGAGAGCACAACTGCCCTAAGCTCACTCCACGTGTGTGCACACACACAAATATGCACACATTGATTCTTCCCCTCATTAGGAAATGGAATACATGTAGAAGACATCAAATACATACCTCTAGTTTGTCAATCTTCCTATATATCTGCCTCATTTCCGTAGCTTTTGCGTAAATTTGAGGTATACTTTCATTGACAACTTGAGAGGAATCACTTCGAATCTAAAGACAATTCAAAGAAATGATACAGAAGTCAATGAATGAAACAAAATGTTTAGTAGATTTTATTCTGGAAACTAGATCTGTGCTCCAATGAACAGATTAAAATTCAGAGTCTAAAAATACCAGACTAAAATTAATAGAAAACCACTAGATTAAAATCAATATACTATAACTTTTCTGTATCGTTTCTAAGCAACTTTGAAGAAAATGTATTTTGCAGAGACTGATATTTACCTTTATACTTATATTAAAAATAGGCTGATACAATGTGTTCAGAACTGAGATGGAACATTTTCTAAGACATACTAAACAATTAAATGTATTAAGCTAAAATTTTGTGTTAAGTTTTACTACCTGTACTTTTCCTCAGGTTTGTTAGAAAAGTTGGGCCACAAAAATCTTAGTTTACTGGTATTAAAAAAAGCCCCAAACCTACAATAATGTTTCCCTATGTGCTACGCTTTAACAGACAGCCTGTCTACCAGCGTCAGCTTACAGAACTTTCCATTCAGTTCCCCTATCCAACCCCATGAGAAAAGTGAAAACAAAGCTGCCTTTCTGAAAAGATGGTCCCCTAAAGACAAATCTAGTTTTGGTGGTTTGGCAACTCTGATTAGATACTTCCATTATAAAACCCACAAAGGATGTCTTTATGTATTTTAAAAGAGAAGCAGAATATCATACTGTTCTTTTAAATCTCTGTCATTGCACCATTCAAAACGGGATTCTCTGCATGTACATGGACAAGAATACAAATACAACTACATAAATATGCAGTTAGGAAAAATTTCTTCACTGAACGGGTTGTCAAACATTGAAGCAGGCTGCCCAGGGAAGTAGTGGAGTCACCATTCCTGAAGGTGTTTAGAAGATATGCCACTTTGGGACATGGTTTAGCAGTGAACATGGCAGTGCTGGGTTAAGGATTGGATTTGATGATCTTAGAGGTCTTTTCCAACCTAAGAAGTTCTATGATTCTATAGCTATATGGACATATTTTGCTCTGACATAAAAGTTTGGTAGTTTTCATCCATGAGTTACCTGATTACCAAAATAAGTCATCTAATTATCAAATGTGTTTTCATACTGGAATTTGCCTAGACTAAAGGCTTCTTCCTCTCTGTGTCTTACCTACAAACACCGATTAAACTGTGTTCTGCATCTGAAAACACAACCACGTGCAAGTTATACGTACCATGTCCAGCATTCCCACGAATTCATCCACTCTGGTCAGTAAGTCTTCTAGACTCTTGTCTAAGCTTTCTATCTGCAAAACAGCGGTCACCTAAAGTACTTGAAAACACACACAGACACACACAAAACCCCGGCTAGTCTCACAAACCAGACCACCAAGTATAGACACCGGTCAGACTACAGCCAGCCTCCCAAGAATCCCACGGCTTTTCCCTCTCTCGGCTTCCTTCAGCGCAAGGGGCGCGACCCCCGGCACGTCCTGTCCTGCACAGCCCCAGACCGGGAGTACGTCCAGCCGCAGAGGGCTGCGCTCCCATGACAGCCCCTTCCCGGCGC
>WEIT01018273.1:241973-259425 GCA_013389985.1 Dryoscopus gambensis
GAGAACCTTTATCACTAATTTTCAGTTCAGGATGACAATTAAAATTACTCATGGGTTTATGCATTTAAGACTGTCTCTAGCAGTACTGGCAAAAAAGCTTAAAACAAAACCTGCATCCCTTAAAGACTCAGAAAATTAGGCAGGTAAGTAAGGTTCACTGCACTGCAGGTAAAATGAAACACATGTCCTGGTTAGCCATCTACACTCTGGAAGCACACAGGTAACTGTTATCTCCCTCTCTCTCTTAGTATATTAATACTTAATTACTTTAGGGCAAACTTGCAAAAGCTTTACCAAATAATTAATCTGTGAATATTTGTTGACAAAACTGTTTTCTTTGCCTTAAATTAACAGCAACCTAGAGAGTTAATTCTCACAAGATGCAAGTTTGTGATGATGAAGTAGCAAAGTCACAAAAGTATGATGGCCCTCCTAACACACATAAATAATTTCTGAAGCACCTGCCTTGAGCTGAACCACCAGCAGGGCACTGGCACAAAAGAAGGGGTTGTTTTGTGCCTGTGACCTCCTCACCTGTGCTCAGCCCACTAACCAGTCTCCCCAGATGATTGCCAGCATTCCTAACCTCTGAACAGCTTCAAAACCACCACCTCCTTTAATAACAAAAAGACCATCTCACCACAAAAATGCTAACTTTTTCCTCCAAACATGAACCAGGCATGAGCAGGGATTACATTACAAATGAAGCAGGTTACCTTCAGTGTGGGACCACTGACTGTTCTAGGATTTATTATTACAGGGCTGTACTATGTGAAAAAATGAAGTCCATGTCCTGCTGATGACTGGAGTTTTTGTTTTTAAAACAGTGCCAAGCAGTAGTTTCCAACTCTGACTCTAAATGGGATTATATACGAGGAAGAGGAAATGCTAGTTTTAACAGGTAAAAACTGTTAAAAGCTATTACAGGTTGGAGAAATGAGAGTTCATTTGAAGAGCTCTTAAGAAAAAATACTAATTAACTTTATTTTCTAGAAAAAAATTGAAGTTTGGAATACATGCTCTTTGACAATACAGGGATTATTACATTACTTGAATTCAAGATAACCTGCTCTCCAGTAATTATATTTGCTTAAGACATCACCTTAAAATAAAACAAACAAACAAACGAACAAAAACCCAAAACCAAAACCAAACCAAAAAAACCCCCCCAAAATCCTGTAGAACAAACCAGCTACACCCTCAGTGTTATTTAGAACCCCTACTTTTGCTGAAGGAATAAAGCAAAGTATCTCAACTGAAGTTAAACATCATCTGTTGCTGTGGGAGCAGAGTCATCAATCCCTACCACAAAGAAAATAAAATTTCCTTCTTCACAAGGGAACTGGGAGAAGTTAGCCAACATCATTCACTTTGATCAACTCCAGGGTGGTCACACAATGGTGCACTACTCCTTTCCACTACTAAACTGCTCAGGTGGCATGTGTCAGACTGAAATGGAACTGTATCAGTGCATAATTTACGATGACACACTTTTAATGAAGGTCAGCAACTTGTTAGGTTTTGAGTTTCTCACCATATAGGATTTCAAGCAGGAATGCCACTTCAGCTAAAGAAATGGCCTGTACTTGATGCCAGGTCTCAGGCAAGACCAGAATATACCATATGGAACCAGAGAGCTCATTTTTCATTTGTCACAGTATCAAATTCCCCTTTTGTAGAGCAAAAGGGATCTATAGAACTCTGCATGTATACTAGCATGAGAAGTGTCATCAAATGGCACACCTGAACAATGCTTAAAGCCCTGAATCTTACACGGTGTCATGTTTTCTTATGTCTCAAATGAGGCCAGAGTTAAATGTTGCTTACATACAGGTGACAGAGAGAGAATTAGTCTTTTAGGTCTTGAATATGTCCCTCGTTTCTCAGAACAGGACAGATTATATGGGCCGTTTTAATCTACAAGATACAGTGCTTTCAGATAAGATGTACTACGAACTAGATCAATAATCCTGGATAACCACTAAACTTTGAAAGACTTGGACCTGAATTTTACTTGTGCCCAAAATTTGCTTCCAACTGAAATACTGTTCCTGTAAAAAGAGATGAGGAACATCATTTACCCATTGGAGAACTCCTGAGCTTTTCAATTCTCTCTTACTTGAATCTGCAAGCCAAAGCTACACAAAAAATACCTCAAGTTCTTCTGTAGGCACTGAATAGCCCTCTTTTCCCCAAAAGCTTCAGAGTTCAGTACATTTTAAGAAACATTTCCTCTATTAATGAGTTATATAAAATCTGAAGTGTTTTGGGTGCATCATTTCTGTTACTATGTGTTTGGTTGATGGGGTGGTTTTGGGTTTGGGGGTTTTTTAACGTTGTCACTACCTACTTACCCCTAAGGACCTTTCTGTTAGAGAAGATACGTGTACAGATCTCTTCCTGCAGAGATGAAGACTGCTCACTTTCTCAACAACGGTGATGGTGGTGCTTAAAAACATATCTCTAAAATCTGTAACCTTTGAGGTGCTCCTTTAACAATTCTGTAGTCAGCCTGTGACTTTACAGCACACCTTACATCTTCCTGGTGGGCATCACGAATCCTATTGTTAAGTCACACAAGACATAACAGCAGAGCATACTTAAAGGGCTATTTATAAGGCTAAGAAAACTGCTTAGAGCATTTGGTTGTAGCCAAGAGAGTATTGTATTTCTGTAATTTACATGAAACAAGAAATTACAGACCTGAAAAAACCACCAGGAGCACCACTCCCACTGCTTGGACAGCTGCTTTTCATAGGAACTGCCTGCCAGATAAAACACCAAAGCTTAGCCAGATAAGATTGTATAAACAAGCTGAATTCCACAGAGAAGCAGACTGCCAGGCTCCTATAGAACAGTCCATTTCAGACTCTACATTTTCAGTGTACATGCACTCATGGCTTATTATTTCCTCTGGGA
Organism: Dryoscopus gambensis; assembly: GCA_013389985.1. NCBI lineage: Eukaryota > Metazoa > Chordata > Aves > Passeriformes > Malaconotidae > Dryoscopus > Dryoscopus gambensis. The sequence goes on from WEIT01018273.1 coordinate 244,893, forward strand.
ACTGTGGAACATTAGTTGACAGCTCTGGAAAGTACTTCAAAGACAAAATTACTTCCACTAGGGAGAGCGGCACTTCAGGCAGCTTGGGAAGGAGGCCAATGAGTCATTAATAGTGAAGGGTAAAAGGGTAACCCCTCCATCCAACAGATCTCTATTACTGAGCATTCAAATTAGTCAGTCATAAAGCCATCTCAAGGGAACGTGTCATATTTAACCCTTCTACCTTTCTGTGTCTCGGCTACAAAACACTGTCCATGTTTGACAGAAATTACAATCACTTTCTATTTTCTCAGAAAGATCAACACCAGAAGCATTTGTGAAAGCAATCAGACAGCAAATAAGCTGGCAGTCTCTCATTTATGACCTGTAAGGCTGACTGCATGCAAAGGGATTTAAGAGGAAACAGATATGAAATGAACTATGACTTGGGGGGAGGACCAGTGCCAATACTGCTCATCAAGGAGTATTTAATGGCGGGAAAAATAAGGTTACCTGAATGCTAACATTGCATCGTATGTGTTGCAGGAATATTAAAAAAAATCCAGCCATACTGCTGCCAACAACCTCTGGGTGAACCAACCCAAAAAACACACTGTAGGTAAAGTAGTTGTAGCCGCTATTCTGTCAGAAATCAAGTAATGGATCCCACACATGCACAGACCCACACACACATACTAACTCCTCTCTCTCTCCTCGTATCACCATATCAGAAGAAACTGGACACGATCTCATCAACATTTAGAAGAGTACCTAAATGTTATAGTTTAACATTCAACAGGACTTTTGAAGCACAAACTAGGCCTAGTAGACTGCAGTTTTGCAGAAGGTAACCTTCTTCCTCCAGTGATTCAGTCAGTACTAGAGAGATAAATTTACCTTCCCACTTAGGGAGTGTTTATTAGTAGGTTAGGATCAACGCAGATGTGTAACACAAATGTATCTCTACTCCCAACATGTTTATATACTTGAAATATCCTACCTTCTTTCAAGAAGGTGAGTTATTTTGTTCTTTGGTTTAGCATGTTACAGCAGTCAAAACTAGAATTGCATTAATCTCAGTGTCTTTACAGTGTCAGACATGCATAAAAAACATTTTTAAGCTGGTTGCCTTGAGGATGGAGACAATCAATTCCTTGGGAGTTTAGCCTGCGCTGTTGGTGTGGCCTCCTGCACTTCTCACTGCTTGTCATCAGAGGCCACTGTTCCCTTGCTGAACCTCTTCATTGCCCAGCAGAAGACCTTTGGTTTTGATTCCCAGACCTGCTCCAGCGCAGCAGAAGCACGACTTGCAAGTTTGCCCCACGAAAGAAGTGATGCCTTTGGAAGAGACAGGTGCTACCAGATACAAGTAAGCACCCAAGCATGTACCTCCCAAATATATCCTTGCCCTCAGAAATATCAAAACCCAGCTCTCCAAACTGTCCCATAAGCCAAATACAGGACTCCAAATTTTACAGGGGAAGTGCCGATAGTGTTTACTAGGATTGTCAGGGTTTACTTCCTCTAAGTTTTCACATGTGACTTCTATCCTAAAACATGACAGAAACAGCCTTTCTCCCCTTGCTGCTTTCCACAAACCACAGTAGCCGAGATTACGTTATTGCAGCACTAGAAAACTGTGGGGTTTGAGCTTTGGCTTCATTAATGAGTTTTTTTAAAGTATTAGTTAATCTTTCCCACTTGCTCCAGAAGGTCAGTTGGAAGAACTCAGGTTTCTGCTGCACTTCTCAGATATCAATCATTATTATGTTCATCCCAGGTCACAGGTGCTGCCCTGGAGGTTTTGATGGTGAGATGGTTTCCCAGGACAATCAGCACTGAGGACACCCAGCAGCAGTAATGGATCGGTGATGCACTGCAGAGAGCAATAGCAGCACCTGTAAACAGCTCTCCTGCTGGCTTCACAAAAGAAGCCTATCACCACGTATCCAACAACTCCCAGCAATCATCAGCAACTGTATTCACTCACCTGATGTTACCAAAATGTGAGGGCTATCGATCCTATTCAAAGATGTTTGGGGAAAACAAAAAACTGCCCTCAAAACCACCCTCTCCAACTGATAATTTCATACAATCTATTCAGCAAGTCAACATTATCAACTTTAAGCTTTAAAGTTATTAAAAAGCAACCCTTTAATTATCCTATTTCAACCACTCCATTTTTGACCTGCAAACACACTCTCCTATTCATTCAGATCAGGCAATTGAGAGGAGCACCATTTGCTCCCCAAATAGGCACAAAAGGAATCTGTTTTTCCAACAGAAAATGTGTACGTGTTATGCAAAGCAAAACAAGAGACAAAACTGCAATAACTCGTATTAGACAGTGCAGATACAATAAAAATCTTACTAATGACACAAAACCTGGTAAATTTTATCAAGTGAATATTGAATATAACTGTTTCCCAACTGGTAGCAGAAAATAGTTACTTCTTGCACAAGTCTAAAGTGTGGAAGGCATGAAATGCTTACAGATTAAGCCAAAGAGCAAATTCAGGAGAATGTAATTCTATTTTTCATAGCTGCAATATTTGAAAAACCCACAAATAATAAAAAAATTTCACCTCAGGATCACATGAATTCAGAATACAAATTTCATACCTCTGACAACAAAATTTTTGTCTCATACTAGTCTCAGGAAAAGCTTCAAATGAAGCTTGGAAAGGTAGCACAACTTCAGGCAGCTCAAAATAAAGGTGGTGCATTTGCACGAGAGTTGTTGTACACAGCCAAAGGTGAAAGGAAATTATTTTTAAGGGCTGCAATACTGAACCTGATCAGAACCATCATCCTCTAGACAACAGTGTTAAAAGCACAGCCTTTTCCTCTGTTCAGAGGTAACTCGATCAGCATCAAAGATGATTTCAACAGCCAACAGAGGTGAGCCATGCCAGGAAGGCAGGACCTCTATTACTCAGCTAACGGCTGGGGGCTCACCCAAGGGAACCTGAATCCAGTGTGGTACTTCACACTCCCTTCTGCTACTGTCTGCCACTTACACTCACCTTCTCTGCCAAGCGCTCTCCTTCCCTCCAGTCTAGGGTGATCCTCCCTACACAGCTAAAAGTAAAAGTGACAGTGATCAAGAATCTTTTTTTACCCCGTGCTCAGGTAACTGCTAATCACGTTTCCGTAGCATGCAAGCAGTTGTTTTTCTTGGAAGGAAAAGATATCCCAGAACTGGGAGCACTTTTTCAAAGGTGGCAGTAGAGACATTCTGCAAACATTAAATCTGTGAGATACAAGGACACTACTAAAAAAGACTGTTTTCTGTCCTGAAGTAATTCTTTCTCACGCATTCTTTTGCTGAGTAATACCTTATTCATCCCAAGCTAGTTCAGACACGCAGGCTAGGAAGTGCCTTTTCACTTATTCTTCTAAATTCCCAATAAAAATAATTTTTTTTAAAAAATCACCAAACTGTGGAGAAGTTCATATTTAATGAAAATATAAGTCTCAAAGAAAGAAATGGCGATCTCTTCCACACTCTTTATCCTGGAATGTTCTGAAGTTGCTACTATATCTTCTCAGAGAAAGATGTGGTTTTACACAGTTAAAATTCTAAGGTTGTGTTTTCTCTCTTCAAAAAAAGGGACACAATAATATTTTTATAGCTTCACTGTTGTGGTGTGATAATACCACACACATCCTGCAAAGAAGGCGAAGGGAGTAAAAAACATTTGCAGTGCTTCGCAAAGCACTTTTCTGGTTCCTGCCTCCAACCCAGTGGATTGTAAATCAAGTCCAGATTCTGCCTCTTATCATGGAATTAAAAAGGCTTCAAAATAAGTGCGGCATAAGAAATTAACTACAACATTTGTCTTTCAAGTCACGACCTCTGGGAGTCTCCCAAACTTTGCTGGCTGGAGTCAGGTTAGTCACAAGATAAACAGCGGTCGTGGCCAGCCCCGACAGCTGCACCCTCTCATCAGCCCCACACAGCCGCTGCCCCGGATGCCCCGGGCCCTACAATGCTGGCAGGCTCCTGCCTCCACCTGTGGCCTCCCGGATGCACCGGGATGCCCTCCTGGCTGGTGGGACTAGGGAGCTGCGGGAATCCCAGACAGCTTATCTGCTGTGTTCCGGTGGGGCAGGAACAGGCAGCACTGCCCCTGCAGAGACACGTTTTCCAGCCCCCTGCTCCCCAGGCCAGCGCGGGCAGGAGCAAGCCCGCGGGCAGGAGAAGGAGCGGCACCAAGCCCTGGCAGAAGCAGGTCTGAGCCAGTCATCATCCGCCCCGATGAGTCTGGCCAGCACAACCCCACTCGTCCCACACGAAGGTGATGGAACTGGAAAGGAGCATCATCAAGTGAAGAAAAATCGTGGGCCCCTCAAGTGGTGGGGGATGAACCTTAAAGTGCTGCTGGTGCAAAGCAGAAAAGTTGCAAACACCGACTATATAAATATATTTAATGTTCTGTTTTCTAGAGAAGCAAGGTCAAGAGCTCAAACTGCACCTGTAACACTTCCCCACATTGCCGGCACTCTTCCCCCTTCAGAGGACATGGCTGCTCACCTCATAAATGGTAATCATCTTCCCAGTTAAAAACAAAGTAAAAGCCAGGAAGCTCTCTGTCCTGAGGACAGGTTGCAAAGCAGTAAAAGCTGCCTGCAGAGCGCAAAGTCAGAATTTTCCTGAATGATCATGAGGACAGAAGCAAAGGATACTTTTCTTGAGAGCTCAGCTGCCCCTGCAGAGGCCCAGCCCTGTGCCAGGCAGTGCAGAGCTCATCTGCTCTACAGAGGGAGGCCGGGAAGAACTCCCCACTTGGGAAAAACTAAAATGCCAATGCCATCCCCAGTGCACAGCTGCCCCCAGCTGAACACTGCTACTGGTGTACCCTGAGCCCCTGCCCACAAGCTAAGGAAGAGATGAAAAAAAGTCAGTCTGAGGAGGACTGCCTGTCTGGGATTTGCCCCGTGCACAGCCTCCCTACAGAGCCAAGGACACGCTGGCCATCTCAGTAGAGGGAAAAGCTCAACAATACATCTTTTTTTTTTCTCTCTCCAGTACAATAGTAGCTATTTAAAGAATAAAACTCTATCTCACAGGTTCTCAGTGTGATATTTATCAAAATCCACGTGGTCTTCACACTCATACACATATATGGCACATTACTATGTGGCTCCCATAACCCCTGCTGCAATAGTGCCCCGTACCTGGCCCACACCAGCACATTACCTCCTTGTTTCCCTTGCTGCCCTAACACCACGAAGCAAGAAGGTTACAGCAATGTCCCCACCCCTCTTCCTCAAAACAGAAATGAACCATACAATAACCACGGCTTCCACTGCTTAAAACAAAATCAACTTTTTACTTTTAATGTTAGATTAGCTATAACCTTTCCTGGACATCATCAGAATGCAAGAGGCCCTTAACTCTCACCCCCTATTCTGTCAGCAAAACCTGCATATTTTACTTAGAAGCAGCTTAAAGGATCATGGTGATTCAGGCAGAAGGATCAGCTGTGTAGAGGTACTGGCTAAGTGATTTCCCTAACAATTTTATAATTTTATAATATTCCTTTCTCCATCACTGGCTACAGCTCCATACCCAATTATGTGCACAAAGTAATCAAAAGGCTGCAGCTTGGGCAAACTTTGCACCTGAGGAGACTCCCCAAGATCTACAGACACCCACAGGACCTGCATACATGAGGGACTTAGCCCACAGATGACCACTCTCTGGACTGTGAAGTTTCTCTTTTCCTAAAACATTAAGCACTGATCTGCAATACTGAAAAAACAAATGGGGAAAAAAATCCCAAATACACCACCTATGTTTACACCACTTAAAACCCGGCTTCCTTCTTCCAACAACTTTTGAGATGCTCCATCATTATGTGAGTGTGGTAAGCTCGTGGCTGGTGCACTTTTTCCTTTAAAAAAGTGCTTCTTCCTATGAGCACATGATACAAACAAGGGAGTGGCAGACAGGAAGTGATTATTCAGAAATTAAAGAATTAGATCAGGTTCCACGATATCAGAACAAAACATGACACATGGCAAGCGAAGCTGACATTTACTGGCTCAAATGTAAGAAGACTTTTTCTTTATTTACTAAATATAATCCAGGCCTCATGCAAGCATTTTGCCTCCTTAATGAGTATCAGTGTTGGCAGCTGCAAGCATCCACACGTCTCCCAGGAGCACAAGTTACTCCATGTATTTCACCAGCAAAGTTATACCAAACACCGGAATACAGACCTACAGCTTCTACCCAAACAAGTTTTTTGAACGAAGGCATACCTCTGCCAGCAGCAGCAGCAAGTGATGACACTGCTGCTCATGGTTTGACTGGCACGGCTGCTGGAGAGATGCTAAACACAGACACTGCTCAAGTTCAGCCCTCATCTCAGTTGCTAACAATCTCCTGCCACAATGAACGGAGGTTCCCAATGCCACGGGTACACCCAGTATTCATGCCACTGGGAATTCCCTTAATGATCTCAGTTTTCCTGTTACACAAGAGATAACAACACTGAGTCATCACCACATTTGCCTGTTAATTGTTGGGGGGTAGGGGCAGACATGTACCTGACAGAACATACAGCCTTCACAGCCTCATCCCTGCTGTAAGTGCACAAACTATGTTAGGACATGAATTTTACTGGAGCTGAAAAATTAAGTTGTGGCCAGACTACTGCTGTGCAACTCCTTAGTGTGGAATTGCACCTCCTGATTTACTACCATTTTAAGTTCCAGAAAAGACACCTTAAAAAAATAGCATCCCACACAAGACAGCTAATTACATAAAGTCCTTTTCATCTGTGAATCCTGAAGCGCTAAAAATAAAAATTTACTGTTCGTGGGAGACTAAGTTCCCATTAAAATGGTTAAACTAAAAACCTGGAGAATACATCAGTGGTTACGCAAAGCCCAGCAGCTTTAAAGGAAAGAGGAGGGATTTGCAGGGTTCAAAGGCAGGAAAGAACAGATGAGGTATGTTAGGACTTATTTTCATTACACTGCATAGTTTGTTTCCAAGAATGCTTTCAACAGAAGTATCCTCTCAATACAAAAGGCAAGTGCATGTTAAGCTGACAAGCTGCGATAGAAGCTGTGTCCCAGCCCAGAGACACTGAACTGCTACCAGTAACCTTTGCTCACCACTTCTTGCGTCTGCTTCTGAGACCTTTCTCCACCTTCAGCCCCTCGGGGGCTCTACTGAGAGCAGCCAGTTCACATCTTCACCTCCCATATGAAACAAGAATGAATTAAAAGCACCTTCTGCTTTCTGTAGACAAAAGCCCAGTGTCCCTTTTCCATGTCTTTCCTGACCTCACTTAAATTGCTAGACAGCATCAGGAATTGGCAAGATCTTTAATAATAAGATCAGGCAGTATTACTAAATCCATACTAAATTCCCACAACAGGAGCCAAATGGTGACCAAGACAAGAATTTTTATTTGATGATGCGTTCCATCTTAAGAAAAACGTTCCAAGGACATGAAAAGTGAAGACAAACGGCTATATAAAATAAAAACAATGGCTCAGAAGTGGATGTGATTAAAATGTCTTCTCGAAGATGCTCTTGGGGGGGATACAAACACTGAGCAAAAAGTTGTGCTGTATTTTAACATGTGCTCATTAACATGCTAGCTAGTGGAACATCTTATTTACAGTCTACCAGCTTGACAAGGTTTTGCAGCTGCAGTGTAGAGATCAACATTAAGAACCAACAACTCACTCTCAGGGTTAAGGAAGTTTTCTTTGTGCTTACACTAAATGTTATGGACATTTAAAGGTGGCCAAGAACCAAAGTGCAGCATCCTTTTGTTCTATACAAGCATCAGTGCAGGGCACCTCCTGCAGAAACTGAGAAGATCCCAGCGCTTCCTCCCATGCTGAAGGACAGATAGAGAGCATCAAAGAGACAGGTTAAACAAGTTCCAAAGTTAACAACACCTGTCCTTAGTTTAGCAGCTAACACCACATTAATTCAGGGAGCTGCAGTGAGAAAAAAATAAAATAAAACAGAAAAGTAGATTTTTTTTTTTCTGGGCTTCTTTTCCTTACCCAGGCAGATTGTATTTATCTGCTCAGCTCCAGATTTTTGTTCTGCATGGATGCAATTTAACATCCACATCACCACGCTAAAACTCTACACAAGACAGCTCATCTTGATGTTGTCTGTATCAGCTCATTTCACACAAGTCAGGCCTTCGACCATGGCAAATCAAATGATAGGTTAGTTGAAAGGAATCCACTTGAACCCTTAGTCTCCACTTTTTAATACACAGATACAGTACTGAAAGTTTAAGAAAAAAAATTGGGAAAAGGAAAAGGGCTGTGGCTTGTCCAGGAAAAAAAAATCCGGAAAATCTTGATACTGAGAGTACCTGAAGTATACTGAAAGAGTGACGAGGCATTCAAGAGCAGCCAGGCATCACAGAGATCAAAAAGTCAGTCAGTACAAGTGAGAATCTCATCTGTAACACGTATTTCTCCTGCAAAAGCACCACTGTCCTGTTTGGTTTTATGCCTCTCATGTCAGATCAGTCAAAGGCCAATGTAAAACTAACATGCCAGATTTCACATCATCTGCTTGCCCAAACAGCTGGGAAAACTGTTTTAGCTGAGCTCTGCTCTTTTGCTCACTTCAGATTGTTGTGTTAATTAAAAAGTCTTGCTCTTGTGTTACACAGCCCACAGGAAGTGAGGAGGAGATTCCTAACTTCATAATCACGTTAGCCAATAGCTCCCAGCACTCTCTCCCCGCTGCTCCGCAGAGCACCAGCGCTGCGCTCTCGGGCTGACAGGCGGTGGGAGGATGCTGCGTAGGAGACTCGTCACATTATGCAGCGTCAGCCCGAGCTCCTTCACAATGGGAGCTTTCTGCCAAAGAGCAACATAAAATCCTCCCTAAAACTACAAGCCCATCAGAGAGAATTTCCCAAACAGAAAACCAGCCTCACAAAAATATACTCAGTAAGCAAAAGGTAGTTGCTAGGTAGGGAGTTACTGCATATGGATGTGTCCTCTTTGGGCTCATCCCTACGCCTAGCCTAACATGTAAAAAATATTACTATTGTCACCGCCAAGCTTAGACTTTAGAATTTCCATCTTGGAAGCGCTACAAGGAGTGAGTCACTCTATACACCTTGGCAGTGACTTGCAGGCCAACAGGGAATATCCAGAAGGAAATAATGTCACCAATTGGTGAGGCAGCAGCTATGTTTACCAGCCTACACAAGCTCCTGTCTCAGTACTTTTAGTTAAGTGTGGCCAACAGTGAATCTCCAATTCACAGGTCATAAAACTTTCAGTTCAGAAGTAATTTACAACTTAATATGCCTGAAAGTTAGAGATCTTCGAAAGTTATCCCCTTCACTGAAGACGAATACTAGATACTAGAATTATACTGAGTGGTGAATTCTCTTGAATATTGTATTGTCCTTGCCTGATCTCTGCAAGGTGTTCAGCAGAGCAGGAGGTTTGCACACGGGAAATGCAGAAGGCCAGAGCGGCCGCCACCTTGTCCTATCTCTGGGAAGCTGGAGGAAGCTTTCACAAAGAGGAGCCAGGCATGGTGGCACAGGGCACCCACAGGACAGTAACCAGAGCAGCTCAGCACAGCCAGGAACAGGGTGGGGAGCTGTCAACCTGATTGATTTTCACAGCCTGAGGAAGGTTTAGCTTTCAGCAGCTACAGTTGACCATCATCAAGAATTTGCAAGGTGTGACCAGGTGGTTAGGAAAAAACAAACCAACAAACCCCCAACCCATTTTGTACTGGTCAAACTGAGTTTTGAGATAAACAAGGCACTGAATAATTAAGAGGACTGCTTATGTGTCAAATGAGATGGTTAATACTGTACAAGGTGGCACCTTATTTACTAGCTAAGGCTAAGAATAAACTGAGGAATTAGGGGCTCTCAACACATCAGTTGACTCCATAACCTCAAGCAATTTACACCCGTGCTACCTGATGAGCAGGGCTAAAGGCACTCGGCACTGCACTTAAGGAAGCCTTTCTTACTTCATGACAAATACAGTCTGCACATGACTTACATTTTGAGCTAAAAGTTTACTTCTAAAAAGGGCTAATGGAGATGCATCGAGTGCACCTTTGAAGCAGACAGTGAGGGAGCAGCACAGAGCTAAGTTTATGGCATGGTAAAGTTAAGATGAATGTCAGACCAAAGGCTGGCTAGAAAGCTGTGAGAATATCACTAAGCAGCCACTTGAGAGAAAGTGTATTAATGAATCGAGACCCTTAAGCTGGTTTTTGTCTACTTCTAAGAGATCTATTATCCTCAGGGGATTTATTCTTTCTGAAGCATGCCAACTGCCTTCATTACCAGAAATGCTTTATAAAAAGCTGGACACTTGTATGAGCAAGTATCACATGCAACAGTTGCACGCTTTCAAAATGGTTTGCAAAAAATGAGGATGCAAACCTGTTCCACTACACTGATTCAGAAATCAGGAGACATATCTTGTCACCTTTGCCCCACCCTGAGAAGTTTTAAAACTATCTGACAATAGACTACATAAACATCCTTTCAAGCCTTTTTATTTGTGTGTATTGTTGCAAGTCTCTAGGATGGTTTCCTTAAGGCCACAAGTGGAAGAAAGCAACCATGAGTACAAACTCTTCCCTGTTCCTTTCTGGAATTTACAGACGCCTTAAGTAAGACTTAAAGTAAGGCACAACAGTTTGACCAAGATGCTTAAATCCCCAGGTTTTGTCTCCTTCACTGTGTATACTCTATTCCCTATCAAATGCCAATGGTTAACAGGCAGAAGTGAAGGTGTCATAAGCTTTCAACACTGTAACCCCAAACTCACAAAATAAAAGCCTTGCAAGAGCCTCATTTTCTTTTAATAAAATACTAAGCTTCTGCTGCCCACTTGTGAGGGCACTTCAAACATTCTTATTTTCTAAGCCAACAGAAACCGTGTTTTGCAAACTCAAGGAAGGCAGCCTTACAAGACCCATGTTCATTTCTTCTTATGAGGAAACAGTCTTCTGAAATTCACTTTCAGATTTCCATTTTCTGAGCTATCAGCACACTCAAAATGTCCCTAGCTGGCATTTGCAGTTATTGCAGATTAAATTAGTTGCTCATGCAGATATTATTTGTCAGCACACACTTATCACCAACCATAATTATTTGCAGACTCCTCCAAAAAAAAAAGCCTGCCTTTCTATAATAGTGTTCTCACTACACCCATTTCAAGAAATCACTCACATTACAAGGGAGATAAACAGATGTAAGTGACCATCTTGGTAAAGCATTTACAATCTCAAACTTGTAATGTTTGAGAACTTGGTTTAAGCAGAATGTTTGCACAGCAAGTTCTCTTTAGATGACTAAGCTGTCACTGAAACTGGCTGAAACTCTGAACCACAATTCCTCTCACAGGGGGCTTTGCCAGCTCTGCTGCCCACTGCCAGCTTTCATCAGCTCAGCAGCAGCCAGCACCACCACCTGACAAAACTGCTTCCAAATTCAACTTTTGTATCAAGCCTTGCAGCCTAGGGGCAAGGTAAGGCAGCCAAGCATGGCAAGAAAATTCAGACTTCTTGCACTGTGGAGCTTGATTCAGAATGAGGGAGAAGTTATTTTGTTTCTAGGAATTTACACAAGATCAATACTGATAAATTTCTCTCAATTGCTCTAGCAGGGAAAGGCATGTTGAAAAATAGAAGACAGACTACTGTATCAGACTTCTTCCCTCCTCCAATATTTTTATTTTCCCCCCTTTATATGTCTTATGGAGCATGAAAGCTGCTGCTCTGTCCCCTCTGCTGTCTCTCTCTGCCAGCAACACAGCCGAGAGATTCTAGCTCTAAAATTTACAGACTGTATTATACCCTGTCAGCATGTCTAAAGTAAAAAAATATGCCAGATCACATCCTTCAAACATTTTTCATCAGAAGTCATGCTGTCAGTGGGGTTCAGAAAGTGGAGGAATTCCTGTTTACTGTTAGATTTGAAAACTTAACTTGGGAAGGACTTCCAATTAAAAGCTAATACCTGAAACACCACACCGATTAGTGTGTCGTTAGCACAGATGTTTATCTGGAAGACCAACATGAAGTTTGTGGATGAAGAATCATTGCAGAAGGTGACCGGCGACTAACATGAGAGGAATGGGACATGCAGAAAAATACTGCTCAATGCCTGTTAGGGTAGGAAGTGATACAGAGGACAGACATGGCCCTGTCCTCTCAGAGGACATCTGTGCAAAAAAGGTGTACGCTGTGTCATGCTATTGCACTCCCATATGTCATTGTCAGGGCTCAGATGGATTCTGACACTGAGCTCCCAGGCATGCACAGACTTCAGCTTCCAAAAGCTATGATCTGTAATTTTGTTTTAGGACAGGCTTGACTTTGTGATGTTTTATGTTTTAGAGGCTGTATTACTTTTACAGGTCCCTTAAAAGTTAAGCCATGAGCTGTTAGCTGGAGTTGGCTTGCTAAAAGGTACCTTAGACTTGAAAATCAAACCTGACCACAAAATGCAGGCAAACAGCCACCAGTTTCCAAGTGTGAGAGTCAAATAAAGCTGGCAAAGCTGGGACTGCCACTGCAAGAAGAACATACCTAACATCCTGCAGCATCCACAAGTGGATGCCACCTGCTACAGCCAGGGCTAGGAACAGCTCTGTCCTATTCTTACCTAGTTAATCACTGCAAAAGGGGGAGAGGGGAAGTAGACCCACTGTGGGTCTTCTCATGAGCACTCCCAACCCAAACAAAAGCCAGATTCCTGTCCAGTGTTAGAAAAGAACACACTTGCTTATGATATCACCACATGTCTCCTGAGTAAGGGCAGTGAGGCCCTCGGAACACTAGCTGGCTCATTACTGAGCTGTAACACACTGACAGCAGATCTCATTTCTGCTTACTCACAGGTGGCTGGTTCATACCAATAGCACAGCTCTGCCAAACCCACCCAACAGGCCCAGTCTGAACCCTCCAATGCTGCCAGCTTCCCATGGACATACCTGATCTTTGCTAACTAAACTCCACCCTCAGCTCTTTCATCCTGACAAGAGACTAGGTTGTCCAGGATGCTCCTGGCTAATAAGCAAACTTCTTTTGATTACTGCTGGTTGTACTAATATAGGCAACACTCCAGCACCTGGCTCCACACAACAGAAAGCTTGAGCAGACAAAAGCCCAATCACCACACCAATAAAAATCAGAGCCATTGACAGAAGAACCACGTGGAGAGGCAAACCATTTGTCAGCCATTGGCCTGCTTTACTCTGCTCATGGAACAACTCTGCCTAGTCTCTCCTGACAGACTTCTTTCAGGGCAGGGACTGGATCCACAGTTTTGGTACACTGAGTCTTCAAATTCCGAACAGAATACAGAGATCATTGAAGCTTGTGGAAGAGAAAATGCAAGCAGAGAAAGCACTGGTTTGTAAACAATTCTCAAAATTTTCCTGTAAAAATAATGCAGTATCTTTCATATATATATATATATATATGAAAATTANGATTCAGCCCAAAAAGCAACTTTGCCTCAACTGAACTTTATTGGCAATTCTGCTTGTGTAGAGGCAACCTAAGAGAAGGGAAGGCTCATGTCAGTGTTACAATCCAGTCACAGAGAGACTTTCAGTGTGAAAGCTTTTCTCTGTTTACACCATGAAAGTTAAAAAGCAGTACAGAAGACACATTTGAAAGGCGGTAGGAAAGAAGTATTGATACTGTTACATTCTGAAGAAGGGCTATGAACAGACATGTGAATAATGAGGACCACATCCAGCCTGTTGGTAGTTTTGCAGAAAGGACAAATTCAATCCATGAATGCAATTCCAGCATACCTCCAAGGTTCAAGGCTACAAGTTTAGGTCTCAGACTAAGAATTTTAAACACCTGCTGTACTCAAACTTGTATTTGGGTCAACTTCTTGCCCATACTTCCACCTAGCTTTTGTGGCTAATTCAATTGGTCCCTGACTATCTTCTCAGGCTGCCATAAGCCGTGCTATGGTATGACTGGAGCCTGATCTCAGGATTGCTACAGCAAGCCAAACCCACTGTTGCATCTTTCTCCACTTTCCCAGGATAGTGGGTTTTGTGGCCAGGTAAAAGCATTTCCTCCCTGACAGCCTCCAAGCCATCAGGAAAAAGTCACTGCTAGTTCCTGCAGGTAACCAACTTTAGTCTCTCCCCATGGGAGACTAGAGGTTTGGGATTCATCAGGTTAATGAAGCAGGTGTAACGCTGCCAGCAGTTTCACAGACTAGTATTAACAAGATGATTTTTACTGTAACCTTTTCTTGACTGCGGGATATCAAGTATAGTAACTGTTTCTTCTGAGTCCTCCTAGCTAAACAATGAGAAGTTTCCAGGCCAAGTCAATTCACCCAGCTCTCTCCTAGAATTTCTTCCATAATTAAAAAGTTTTCACTTCATTGTCCTCTTGCTCCCTTCCAAAGAAGCTCCCAGGATGACAAAAAACCCCATCACATACATCTCCTGGAAGTACAAAATTATTGAATGCAGTTTATGTGCAAGTTTGTAGTAGAAGGCTACCTATTCAGGATCAGTAAAAACAATG
>WEIT01018281.1:2902-26654 GCA_013389985.1 Dryoscopus gambensis
CCGGACCACGCCAGGCCGATCCCGCCGCTGCCTGCAGCCCCCGGGGCGTGGGGGGGGGGGGGGGGGCGGGCGCGATGGAACACCAAACCACAACAGCCGGAGCAGGATCCTCATCAGCCAGGCCCTAGCTACATAGTACCAGGTGAGGTATGCTGAACAGGGCAGACCCAGAGATGGCTACCAGATTCAGGCAAGGCTCCTCTCATCATGACACCAAACCACAACAGCCGGAGCAGGATCCTCATCAGCCAGGCCCTAGCTACATAGTACCAGGTGAGGTATGCTGAACAGGGCAGACCCAGAGATGGCTACCAGATTCAGGCAAGGCTCCTCTCATCATGAGGCAAATCTGTGCTGGTGAGGAGTGAATCTGCAGGCTCTGATTAGGATCACATCTAGTGACCGTTTACCAGGGTCACGCAGACCAGTTACATCCAGATTGAAGCAATCACTTTGGTAAGACCACAATGAGACATTTTGATTGAGTAAAACCATTTGGTTGCAGTAAAGAGAAAACATCTAGATGTTTAACATGAAGATACAATAATATATTGATACATATGTAATGTCCAAAATAAGAAAGATGTAATGAGGCATTTTTAGCTCATGAAAGTCTTTCCATCTTTATTGGTTAGAAAATGAAAAAAACCCCAACTTTCATAAAACCATGGAACGTCTCAAGTTAGAAGGAACCCATAAAGAATGTCAAGTCCAACTCCCTGCTCCTTGCAGGACTATCATATGACACTAAACCATATGACAAAGAGCACTTTCGCCTCCTATAATGAAAGTATCAGTAAAAAGAACACATTCTTGCAAAATGGCTTAGGATTTTTCAGTAA
Source organism: Dryoscopus gambensis (assembly GCA_013389985.1). Lineage (NCBI taxonomy): Eukaryota > Metazoa > Chordata > Aves > Passeriformes > Malaconotidae > Dryoscopus > Dryoscopus gambensis. The sequence goes on from WEIT01018281.1 coordinate 3,745, forward strand.
AAAATTACTGCACACATGCTGACCAGTCCTGCTAACTTGAACTGACCTGTGGATCAGCATGGAATAAATACAGCTCCCCCTCCTTTTTCATGTTCCCAGCACTCTGCAGTGTGGAAGCATGAGGAGTTGCTTGTCTCTGAAAAACAGCAACACAGCTTCATACAGCGCATAAGTGATGGGGAAATGGGGCCTATGCTTGGCAATAAGTCTTTGCCAAGAAGGTGAGAGTCCTTCCCGTCTCTAGACCACACTTCTGTCTTGTGGAGTCTCTTAGTTGCATGTTTCCCAAGCAAGAGGAGCACTATGAGACATTTTGGTTTAATGAATGATAAGGGAAAAGCACTGCTGCCTGCTGGTATTACCCATTATGAGAGCAGTTTGTGGTATGGTTCCCTGATGACTCCAGTGCAGTCCAGGAAAGGAAGGGACCTGTGCTTATGACTGGCTCCTTTGGCCCTGCTGGGGAGCTGGTAATTATAGTATTATAGAATAAGCTGAGTTGGAAGGGACCCACAAAGATCACTGAATCCAACTCTTAGCCCTGCACAGGACACCCCAAGAATCCCACCATGTGCCCAAGATTATTGTCCAAATGCATCTTGAACTCAGACAGGCTTGGTGCTGGGACCACCACCCTGGAGAGCCTGTTTTAGTGCTCAACCACCCTCTGGGTGAAAAGCTTTTTCTTGATATCCAACCTAGGCGTAGGTGAGAGCAATGGCATAAAAATGGATTGCATTGGGTCCCCAGATGTGATTTTTAGCTGTGTGGTTTCCCTAAACAACCATGTCATGCACTTTGTGCTTAGAAGTTACCATCTTCCTAGTTTGCTACATTCACCCCCAATGCTTTTATTCTTACCGTATTCCAAAACTCCGTCCTCTTTCACTTAAAAATAACATATTTAACACAAATTGTCTCACAGTGGGTTAAGGACTAAGCTGCTTCTGATACCCAGCATGCTAAATAAATTCATGGTCATGAGGTGTCTGCTAGGCCCTTAGACCCTTTGGCACTTTCTTGTGAGCTTGATTTCCTAACCAGGTTTCTAAAGAAGTGTGTTTTGTGCCTTCCTATGCCAGCCAAGCACTTCCAGACTAGCATTGTCTGTTCATCAGGAGCAGCAGAGAGAACAAATCAAACCTTCTGCAGCAAGACAAAATGAGCCATACTGGCTATCAGCTTTCTTGTTCAAATGAGATTTTGGGGCATAACTGCACAAAGAGGTACTTTGCTGCCACTTTGCTGCAAGTGGAAGCCTGACCAAGGTAGCCAGCTGTTCTGCATCCCATGTCCTTTTCTTGCATTAAATTGCCGCTCTGTTTCCCTACACCTTTTGCCACAGAGTGGCAGCAAATTAACTGATGCAATTTGATCTTGTGACTTCCAGGACAGTTGCAGAGTTTGTGAGGTGAGCAGGATTTGAACTGAGGAAGAGGACTGTCGCTCACTGTGGCCATTCATCTCTGTTAGATAATATTACCTCCTACTTGCTTCCCAGCCAGTGACTTCCTGAAAGCAATTAAATGTTCAGCACTCCTGTCCCTCTCTTCTGTTTTCTTAACATTGTCTACATTCAGTGGGCTGAATTTCCAGTGATTTTAGCCATGTTAACTCCATAGCATCCATCTGTGCTCCCTGTGCTTTGAAAATGGTGCAGTTATTAGACCCAGCCTGTCCCAGTCTGGAACAAAGAAGCCTTAAGTCCTTTCAAGAAATCTCTTGGTCAAATGTTTCATTATGGGAAGAGCCAAACCTGATCCACTGCTTCTCTTTTCCCCTACAAAGGCTATGGCAGAGGCAGATACTGCTCACAGAAGGGAAAGTATGTCAGAGTTTCTGTAGCCATGAAATGAGTGAGAGTGGCCTCTGACACTCAGGGCACTTTCGGAGAAATAATCCATATTTTTACCCACTCTGAATACTGCCAGCACCATGACTGGTGAAAACTTGTTGTGCCAGTGCAGGCAGTGACTTTCTTGGGCCCTCAGGGTATGGAAAATTTAGAGTTTCGTGCAGTACACTCATACAGTCTTTCAGCCTGCATCTGCAAAGCCAGTCTGTACAGTCTGTCAGTTGCCAGTGTGACTCAGCAGCATAAGGGAAATTCAGTTTTGGATGGTGAAGTCAGAGCCTGGTGAAGCCCCAGGCTCTGACTCACAGAAAGCAAATGCATTTGACATATGCGGGATGCGAATCAAAGTTCCCAAATCTGGTTGTTCCTCAGGACTCAAGAACAAGCACCCTCAAGACATGTGCTGGCTCTCAAATGCTCATGCTTTAAAGTTTTTGCTCACCAAGATGCCTCTTCCAGATACTTCTGCCTTTTCTTGTTTCTGTGCAATTGTAGCATTGCTCTCCTGAATACAGTTAGATTTGATGTCATTGAAGGTTTTCATTCTGATCCCACAATGTTTGCAAAGAAGTGATGGAAAGTCCTCAGTGACTGAATGATAGGAGAGTGTGTGTGTATGGGAGGGTCTGTCCACTTGCTCTGGCCAGGCAGCTTGTAACAGCTCTGATGCTACCACATGTTGAACAAACCTGTTTTCAGCCTGCAGATTGTGCCTGGAAAAACAGCTGCTTGCAGTAAGGCTAAATCTTTCCTACCTAACATTTTGAGTATCCTTCTTTCAGCCTACCTTTGCCTGCAGAGCAACACTGGAGGAAACTGGTGAGGAGTCCCTCTCATTATCCTCACCAAGGCCTCAATTGTAGCCACCCTCCATCCTGGCTGCCAAACTGCAGAAGTCATTCTCAGTGAGACCACCTTTGTCACTATCTAAGAAGGAAACAGGGATGATGTAGTGAGGTTGATTTTAATCTACTGTTTCCTTGGCTTTCTTTGAAACAAATCTCCATCCCACCATTTATTTGGGAGTAAAATATGAAGTGGATATCCTTCTCCCACCCTAGCCTTGTACAAAGTTGACCATCTGTGCCTTCTGTGTTAGCAGTATTAATAATCATATCCATATCTATTCATGTAGTTCTTGGTAGCCAGTATATCTTCATAGCATAGATTGGGTTGTAGATTTAGGCTATTGCTTTTTGTCTGTTGAAAAGCTTGTGACAGGGTGAACATTTCTCTCCTTTCAAGTTGGAGGTATATTTAATATATGCCTTGGAGGTATATTTAATAATAATAATTGGTGTGCACAGAGCTTCATCTTTATACTGATTCCCAAAGGTGAGCTAATTGGTCTGCACAACTTACCGGTGCAGGTAAACTTACAATTCATCGTTGGGATTATTAAAGAGAGGAAAGCCTCAACCCCTCATTCAGCAAAGCATTTGAGATTGTGCTTCATTTTAAGTGTGTCTGGGAGTGAAGTACCTATTTAAGTGGGCTTAAGATCCCAGATACCTGTTTGGGGCAAAAGCTTCCTATTTATTCTGGATCAGGATAGACTCATGCTGGAAGATAATAAATGTATGAGCATTGCTGCAATAGTCTTTCTCTCACAGCCCTGATTGGATGCCTCAGGTAATAACATCATTAGTAATAATACTGAAGCCAAAGCACCCATGGTTTTAGTGCAGTTTGTATCAGCTTGTCACTGACTGTGGATAACTATCTGAGTAACTTAGAGTGGTGAAATCACATCTTCATAGTTCCTGTTCCTTCTGCTAACTGCTATAAATTGCACTTTACAGTTGCATCATAGGTACAAGGCATAAGTGTCTCTGACTGTATTTTTTTCTAAAATATTTCCTGTCTGTCTGTTCTTGAGCTTTATGAACTGGAGCCCTGCAATTTCTAAATGTGCTGAACAGAGCCATGGCACTCTGAGAGAGACTTCCCATGTCCTAGTAGTTTTACTTTAGTCAGTGTCTCAGGCTTATCTCTTTTTGGGAGATTTCTCAGCATGATTTGAACTGTCAGTGTCGCTGATGTTGCATAAATGGAGAGAAACAGACAATAGAAATAAAATTATTTGCTACTCTCTCCCTTCCTACCTTGTTCCTGTCTAGACTTACAGAATCACAGAATCATACAATATGCTGAGTTGGAAGGGACCCTCAAGGATCAGCTTCATGCCATGTCCTTGTGTCGTGTCACTGGTCACGAGAGTGAAGAGATCAGTACCTGCCCCTCCACTTGCCCTCATGAAGATATGGAAGACCATGAGGTGTCCCCTCAATCTCTTCTCCAGGCTGACCAAACCAAGTGACCTCAGCCACTCCTCATAAGGCTTCCCCTTCAGACCCTTCCCCATCCTGTCGTCCTTCTTTGAGCCCTCTCTAATAAATTAATGTCTTTTTTATATTGTGGTGCCCAAAACTGCACACAGTATTCAAGATGGGGCTGTGCCAGTGCAGAGCAGAGCGGGACAATCCCTCCCTTGACCGGATGGTGGTGCTATGCCTGATGGCCCCAGGACACAGTTGGCCATCCTGGCTGCCAGGGCACTGCTGACTCACATTCAACTTGCCATTGTCCAGGATCCCCAGGTCCCTTTCTGCGGCACTGCTCTCCAGCCTCTGGTTCCCCAGTCTATACATACAACCATGGTTGCCCTGTCCAAGTACAGAATCTGGCCCTTGTTAAACTTCATACAGTTGGTGATTGCCCACCTCTCTAATTTGTGGAGGACTCTGCAGGGCCTCCCTGCCTTGGAGGGTGTGGTGATGTATTTTCTCTTGAATGGTTTGTTCTGTTTCCCCCTTCCAAAATGTATGGTGTATTCCTAAGATGTAACCCTGCCTTTGATCCCTCCCCTGTCAGCCTTTCATCGGTTCAAGCCTTGGGCCCGCGGGCCCTTCGAAACTGTGATAAGGGAATTCTCAGAGGCAGGAGCCTCTCTTGCTGCTTTGGATCTTTCCCCCCTCTCCTTCCCCCTTCCCTCTCCCCTCTCCCTTTCCCCCTTCCCCCCCCTGCTGGCGCTGGACTGAAATAAACTGCTCATGACTTTACCACCAAAGGAGAGATACTGTGTTTCTCTTACGGCTTGCTGCTGCCTGCAAAGGCGTAGCTTAGAGGTACTCTGGAAGCCCTGGTAAGCAGCTTGCAGCCTTCTTCTTTCTACGAACCCACAGGGAATGTTGCCCCCGGACTCCTGCCATCGCTCGCCGGCAGAGAGCTAGGTGGGGGTCACAGCAACAGGAGGGAGTCAACAGCTACTCCCAATTTAGTATCATTGGCAAGGTTACTTAGTATTCCTTCGAGTCCTGTGTCCAACTTGCTAATGAAGACATTGAAGAAAACTGGGCCAAGGACGGAGGCCTGTGGAACCCCATTAGCAGCCGGTCACCAGCCTGATGCTACCCCATTCACTCTAACTATTTGTGGCCTTCCTGTGAGCCAGTTGCTCACCCATTGCATAACACAGTTATTCAGCTGTATGCTGGGCATTTTGTCCAGAAGGATACTGTGCAAGACAGTATCAAAAGCTTTGCTGACGTCCAAAAAATTACATCAACTGGCTTTCCTAGGTCAACTAGGTGGGTTACTCTGTCATAGAATGAAACATGTTTGACAATCAAGACTTCCCCCTCATGAAGCCATGCTGGCTGTGACCGATGCCTGCATTGTCCGCCAGGTGTTTTTCTATACTTCCCAGAACAGTATTTTCCATTATTTTAATGGGCCCTGAAGTGAGACTGACAGGCCTGCAGTTTCCAGGGTCCTCCTTCTTGCCTTTCTTGAAAATCAGGACAATGTTCACCAGCTTCCAGTCAGCTAGGACCGCTCCGAATTTCCAAGACACTCAAAAATCATCGAGAGAGGCTGTGCAATGACATCAGCAGCTCTTTGAGGATTCTTGGATGAATCCCATCAGGTGCCATAGATTTGTGGAGATCTGTCTGAAGCAGCAGATCCTGCACAATTTCAGGGTCAACTGGGAGTTGATCAGTCTTGAAGTCATGATTCTCCAACTGAGGGCCCTGAGACTCCTGATGTGTTCTTCTTTTACACATTTTCATTTACAGAAAAGTTCTTCAGTGTTTGTAGTTTTTCTCATCTCAGACTTCCTTCCACATTTCTGTGAATGACACATCCTCCATAAGCTCCAGCAATGCTGATATCTGCTCTAGAGTTAGCCCTTTCCAGGTACTCCTTAATATTCCTGGAATTTGAAGCTGATTGTGTGCACTCTGCTAGCCCAGTGCAATGGCAATGAGCTGAAAGTATACCACAGAATCACAGAATATTCTTAGTTGGAAGGTGTGAGAAACGAGTTCTCGCTGAACGCGGGTGCCCCAGTCCGTTGCTGCGACAGCTGCCCGGGATCTGCCATGGTCCTGTGCCTCCAGGATGGCAGCAACAGGGTGGCTCCGGGACAGCGGGGCAGCCTCATACTCCCGAGGCCGCGGTGCAGCCCCGCTCTGCTGGGTGGGCAGATGGTGGGGTGGCCTCGCAGCCCATAATGGTGGCGTAGCCCCGCTTTGCCATAAAGGCAGACAGAAGGGTGACCCCGTGTCCCCCTAAAGAGTGATATAGCCCTGTTCTGCCATGTGGGCAGGCGGCAGGGTGGCCTCATGGCCAGCAGCAGTGGTATAGCCCCGCTCTGCCATGAGGGCAGACGGAGGGGCATCCCCGTGCTCCGCCGAGGGAGTGGTGTGGTTCTGCCCTGCCATACAGGCAGATGGTGGGGCGGCCTCGCCACGGTGACAGCCTGGACTCACTGGGCTCGCCTGCAGGATTGCCGCTTGTCCTCCGCCTCTGCTCGCCATGCGAGCACAAAAGACATGACAGTGTGGGCGTGTCTGCGTGCCAGTTCAGGGGCCGAGAAGAAAGGAAAGGTGCATGTAAATGAGAGATACCCTCTTGCATCATGGGAGTGTTTTTACAGACTATACCCCTCAAAATAACGAGCCATTATAAAGTCAGGGGAGACGGAGCTACGCCCCAAGTTAAAGAGGAAGGGGACGCACCTCCTGGTCCTGATTAACTCTGTCACCCTGAACTAAAAAGAACGCAAAAGGCGTAGACCCACAGACCCTGGAACTGACAGACAAGCGTTCTTGAGAGGGCATGATGGTGGGAGTGAGGTGTCTGCTGCACTGCATTCTAGTGACGGACGGATGGTCCAACCTGCGACTTCTCAAAGTGCCAGTGGGAGCGGCAGCAGCGTGGGTGAATACCATTGGGCCCCCTACGCGGCTGATCCCCTAATAAATAATTAAATTTTAATTAAGGCATCCGCCCTGTGCATATCAGAAGGGACTTACAAGGATCATCAAGTCTACCTCTTAAGTGAATGGCCCATTGGGGATCAACCCCGGAACTATGATGATATTAGCACCATGCTTTAACAAACTGAGCTAATGCCAGGTTCTGTGTATTCATGCTGTACCCTTCATGGAAAAGTGAACTGCCCTGGAGCCAATTAGTCTGTTTTACCTCATTGGAATCCCTTGTCTTCTGGACACCACCTTACATCTTCCTCCTTCTTGCCTTTATATTAACAGACTGGAAAGGACACAATATCTACACTAACATTCATACTGTGCATCACTGGTACAAGCAGGACCTGAACCCTAGCACCCTCACTCACCTCTGAAACAGATACTGAAAATTGATGTTTGCCATAGATTATGGTACAGTCTCTGGCTAAAGGTCACTTGCATCCTTGCTCTGACCCAAGCCCTGAAAATGTGGCCTTCACCTCCTTGGAGTCCATCACCCCATGCCATATATTTTCAGATGTGCCTGTGTGGCAGGAAAATTCAGAAGCAAAACTTTGCCGGGAAGATTTTTTCTGTGCTAGGCAGGGGAGAGTTTCTTTTTCATGTCTCAGCTAGGAGCGGTCCATCCTCCAGTTCCTCAGCAAGCCAGTTTCTGATGTGTTTCTGAGCCACTGCACTAACACAGTATGTGCAGGGCCAGAGAGCGAGGACTGTACTCTGTGTCAGTGATTTGAGGGGAATCATCCTTTTTTAAAATATGCCTTTCTGTCTCCCTCCCCCACTTTCCTTTTCCTCCTTCAGTGTTGCCACCTTGTAGTATTTTAATCAGAGGAAGCAGATATATCAAGGAAGTCAATGGCAGGGGCGAAGTGGGTGGGGGGGGAGAGAGAGGAAGAGAAGGAAAATCACATCACAGCCCAGTCTGCCAGTGTAAACACTTGATGATTTCCTGTTATTGTAGCCTAAAATGTACCATGACATCATTTGCAGGCCTCCCAGAATCACCCACAAGGAGGAAAAGCCAGCATTCCCAGCCCGCCCCCAGCGTTAATCCAGGGGATTCAGACCCTATAAGGCAGTGAAGCTCTGTAAGCAGCAAAGATAGTGTTTCGAAAGCTTTCTTGTTCTTGGCAATGTGGAAATTTCACAAACAGGAAAAACTGCTTTTGCTTTTCCTAAAGGGGAACCGTTTATGCCTCATGAAATATTAATGCCTTGAACTATGGTTACTTTAGAGACAGAGCTGAAATACATGAAATATTCTTAGCTGAGGACAAACACAGGGAAGCCCCTCACCAAAATCACATCAGTTCATCATAACCAGGCATCTACTTTTTATGTAATACCCACTTTCATTCCAAATCACTCTACATATAAGGCAGTTAAGTCAAAAGCTGTGAATTATATAAAAGAGTAAAATATGAAATTAATTTGATAATTTTGAAAGGTGAAGCTGGCTCTGAATATAGTAGATATTGCCGGTGAAATGTTCTTCCTTCATTTCTGAGCATTAAATCAATTCCTGGAGAGTGAAGAGCCAAGCTTTTGAAGCCTAGATACACAAACTATCCTGGAATTTGACCCAACAAGTCATATTTGTGTCTCGGTTACAGTTAATCCTGAATCACTGCACTCAGTCTGCACCATTGTAAGGAAGAACAGAATCAGGTTCAGAGAGATGGGCTCTCATAACTTTTCAGAGAAGGGTAATAGCTAGGCTGATTTCACAGCACACCCTTCAGCTACAATCTCTTTGGGCAGATTTTCACATGACAACAGTGGGATATCTGCAAAATCTGGGGTTTTTTCCTAAACAAGGTAAAAAACTTCATAAATACAGTGCTGTACATGTAATCAGTTGGACTCATACTCTCCTTTGCACACCTGCCAGCTGCCTGACAAACATCAGTAATTACAGTGTAACTTTTTGTCATTGAAACATGAGAAATCTGTCTTTTCATGTTATATGTAAGGAAAATGAGACAGTGAGATTAAATGAACCTCTGTTCTACAGAATAAAATGTATTGTCTTAATCTGTGTTTAAGCCAATCCTATGCCTCCAGATAGTATCAGAATATTAGATTTGTTTTACCCTAAAGGAGACTTGAAAATTCTGAAGAGAGTCAACCTAGAGAAGAATACAAGCAAGTATAATAAATAAAGCACACTTGGGACTGATATTAAAAGGAGACAGAATGGTCTTGCAGTTTACTGGACAAAAAGTAAAATCATGTATAAATTTTGCTGTGTTTACTCTCACTTGGGCTTACTGGAATATGAAAGTGGGCTGTTCCACATGAGCTATTTTTGGATAGGAGAACCAAGCCATTGAATTCTTACCATGCTGAGCTCTTTTCAAAGCTATATATACAAGATGATTATCAGTCATTAAGTAGTTTGCTCTTCATTCCCAATGCTGCAGAGTGCAGCAGTAGGAATTGAAATGAATTTATGCACAGCTGTGCCAGGACCCTGCATCCAATGAAGTCAAGTGCTAGGTTCTAATGACAACATCAGGACCTTACACACTTACGCCCAGCTGTGCTGCAACCAAGGTGCCAGGACAATAAAGTGCTCAGGCACCACTGTGAGAGCTGTGGGGTGTTGAGGCCTTGAATTAACATTTGTTACTCTGTGTGTCATTAGAAGGCTGAGGTAATTGGGTGGGCTTGGCAAGGCAGGAGAGGAGATCCTTCTTCTAAGCACTGAACTTGCCAAATCTATTGTGCAGTTATCCTGTCTCTGAGATTTTTGCTGAGTCATATGAAAACTTGTGGCCTGCACACTGAGAGGGGAGGCGGCAGCAGGGCTGTGTACCTGCAGAGGATGGGTGGTCACAGCTTTGGGGTCGGGGGACGGGTACCTGTGAAGCTCTGTGAGATGTGAATGTTCATCTAAGATACTGGTTTGTGTGTTTCTAGGATATTGATCCCTGTTTGTGCAGGAGGAAGTTTGGGTCATATGCTGAGTCCGATTTCATTTCCACAGCACAGGGATGACTTTCTACACTAGGCTGCTCTTCACTTGTGCTTATGCATTGCAGGCTGCTTCACTGCTCTGCATGGCAGGTTTTTTTCAGGTGATTTTTGATATAGTTAGTCTTTGTTGCTAAATGCTTCCCATTTTGGTTTCATGGCATGATGTGATGCCATGTTTCCTGGGTCTGGGCAAGATAAAAATGACACAGTACTGTGATGTAGTATGACTGGGATTTATGAGAATACTTAATCCCTTATGACAAATATGAAATGATGTAGAGAGAAGATCATGAAGATGACAAAGTAGAACTGATGTAAATTTAGATTATAATATATTTGAGAGAGGAGCAAAGTGTGCTTGATTCCCACTGGTTTGTACAGGATTATCTCTGCTTATAGCCAGGGTAAATTGCCCTGGAAATTTTGACTCCATCTATTGGGAAAAAACTAGGCAAAATTGAAGTGAAAGAGAATGTGGAAGAGCAATCATTCACCAGGGCAGTAAAGCCAGATTTAAGACTCTAAGTATCAGACCAGAAACAAATTTGTCTGGTGATACAAAGAGCCAGTCCAGAAGTGGCTCTTTCTTCCAGTTCAAATTTATTAAAAAACATTACTGCATTTGTTTGTTCCAGGAAGAGAGATCCAACATCACCTGTCCACATACCCATAGATTTATGCCAGATTAAATCCTGTCTCCGCTGAAGTGTTTTAGCATTAAAGCATGAAGTCAGCAAAACTCAAAGTGCCCTAACTAATCAGACAGAAATGTCCTGTCTGCTACAGATGAAAAGTTTGCTGTCAGCGATACAGAACAGTGTGAATCCAGTATTAGTGTTCACAGAAACACAGCTTGTGCGAAAGAAGTCTTCTAAAAGAAAATAAATAGCTTATTTGTATTTTGTTGGTCTACTTCCTCTAAATTCTTTAAATGGAAATTGCCAGAAAATTCAGCTGAAGGGAAACTGACACAGTTCACATCTATAGTTTGGCATAGATTCATGTAATTTGAACATATATTCTGTCCTCACACTTAGCCTTTTAGGTTCCCTGAAGTCAATAGACAAGATTCACATGGCAAATGGACAGATATAAAATTAATGCCAGGCCCAAGAAATGGTCCATGTGAAGTAACTTTAGAGGAGCTTAGGGAAGGTGTTGACTTTTTAAGCTTTGTCCTTTATTGGTGTATTTTTGTTTAGGTCTGATGTGGACATGCAGAGGCCCAGGACAGGGACTGAACGAGCATGGCAGGGTGTGGCTGTGGCACTCATGCAGTAGGTTAGTCTGTGTAGGTTTTGAGGGAAGGGAAAGGGTATCTGCTACATTTTAATGCTGACAAACAGGGTATGTGATCTATCATATAGTACAGGAATTCATCCAACCTACATAATTTCAAGATCATCTACATCTTTGTGGAAAGGAGGAGAAAGCTTGAGGAAAACAGAGTTTTCTGTGACTGTGGCAGACGAAACAGCTTCCTAATATTACTCTGTTTGAAGTAGGTGTCAGCAGTCTGCACATGTCTTCAAGTCACTGATTTGTCTGCATCCACAGGAGAAGTGGACCAAGTCATGCAAAGCCAAGGAACACCTTGGGAAATCAACTGCTCAGCAACCCAGAAAAGTAGGTGAGCACTGGTTTTTTTGACATGTTTTGTATGTATCTAAGGTACAGGATATTCTGTCTGGAATGAAAAAGACCAAAAAGTCAGGCTCAAGGCTTTTACACAAGGAATGGAGCTTGTACAGGGTGAGCGTTGCATTGTTTTGAGATCTCCTTGACCTGTTGTACGATACTGATACCAGCCATCAGGCTTAGGTGGACTGGGCTCTAACTGTGCAGAAAGGTGAAGTTAAAGTAACACCGCTTGTCTTCTGAAATACAAGGAGTTACTCAGCACTTCTAAGACAACCTTGCAAAAATCTGTATCAGTGTTCGTCTTCTTGCCTTGTGTCTTTTATTTGTCCAGACAAACATGTTTTATATTCCCTGTTTATTTACCAATAGCAGCAGTGCTGGGGCAAAGGGAGTGGATCAGCTCCCTGCATCCAACAGCTTGGGCAAAGATTTAACATATGAAATCTCTTCTTGTGATTCCTGCAAGTCCTTAGCAGTGTTTTTAACAGTATTTTTAACGCTTTCCTACCATAAGAACCCCACAGTTTCTCAGGGACCAGTGATTTGTCTAATAAGATAAAAGGCAGATTCCCTGTCAATCCCTCAGATTACTCATAATACCAAATGAATCCTGGGAAGCTAATGCCATAATATTTTTTGCTTTTGGGCCTCAGAGTGCATTGCAATAGTTAATTGAGATTATCAGCATCCCAGTAACTAAGCACTGACTGGGGAAATTGAGGCAAGACAGAACAACTTGCAGTAATTCCTCTTGAGATAAATGAGCCATTCTTTCAAAGCAATCCATTTTCTCAGAGAGAAGGCATCAACCCAGAGGTGGATTAATGAAAAACAGTATAGTCTGGTGATGTATTTCACCATTTTTTAATGTTGCAGTGGGGCAATACAGGGTTTAAGTTTTGTTCCAAGAAAGCTCAAGTTATCTTGGCAGGCTGTGGAGGTGCTGCCTGACCATGTGTTAGTTAATATGGAAGTGGATCTTGTTGTCTGTGTTGCTGAAATGAAATAATTACTGAATTGACATTGCCTGAAATCTTTATTATAAATTATATTACTATATCTTTACTATATTATACTATACTTTACTGTATGTTTACTATAAATTGTGTCATTGTAAACATTGACTTGAGGATATGATGACCAATGATAAGAACAAGTTTGCCTTTGTGCTATGCTATACCTTGCTATTCTGTCCTACCTTACACTATCCTGTTCCTATACTTATTATGCTTCTGGAAGCGTTCAGCTCCTACAAATGCATCAAGTAATAGGGTTCATAGAAAATAGGAATGGACTTTCAAGAAACCACCTAGTACATATTCCTGTCTTTAGAGCAAAGTTAACTATCCAACTTCATATTTTCTGACAGTGCCAACCATACTGCAGGAACCTAAATATTAAGGTCAGCCAGTGGAAGCCCTTGGAGCTCTATGGCAAAGTGAGTTCAGTTTCTAATTCTGTCCTCCACTGTCTTTGGTGGTAGTGGCAGGGTCTGCATGCCAAGTCCAGGACAGGGCCTGTCCCAGTTTCTCTATATGACTGAAAACCTCTCTGGAGCAAATTGGCTCCAAACTCAAGCAAATTCATTGTGCTGAGGCCCTATCATCAGGGAAATGCAGGGAGTATGTATAGTGGGGAAGAGGGAAGACTCCTGAGCTTGGGTATCTTCTCAAAATATATTTGAGCTTAAGAAACTAATTTTGGCATTAGAGGTTTTTATCCTTGTCATATTAACTCAGGGGATTTTCTTTTCTTAAGAATGAAGAAACGAAAGGCATAATTGGGACTGAGTGTCTGCTTCTTTCTGTCTGTTGCTGAAGACAGCAAATTCTGTGACAGAGAACGGCCAAGAACCCAGTATGTATCTATATGTTTATATATGTGCCTACCTATCAATCTGTGATCTATCTCTCTATCTATCTATCTATCTATCTACCTATCTATCTATCTATCCACCTGTAATTCCTCTTACCCACTCGCTCTGCTTATACAAATATCCTAAATGCTTTGACTCTCTGCATTTTTTGATCAGAGATGCCATGTGTTTTGTAAAAACCTAAGAAAAATAAATGATGTAATCTCTCATGCTTTCATCTATCTGGGCTGGGTGGTGTGTTCTGTGTAGTGCATCATCGTGTTTCACCATAAGGAAAAAAAATGCTGGGTGCGGAGTGTGTGTGTGTAGAGTTAGGCTTGCGCAGGCATGCACATCTCTCTCAGTCATGTAACCCCGACTGGATATCACACCCTGTGGTGTTAACAGGGTGGGAGGGAATTCCCTTCACTTGTGAGCGTATCAGATGAGTGGGAGAGGTAGCATCAGCATTCCCAGATTAGGCTCCTGCTCTAGGCAGCTTCTGCACAACAAAATTCTGGGTTTGAGTCCACTTCAGGTTCTAGCACAGAAACAGATATAATACTTACCTAGATGACATTGCTGTGGGTCAGGGCTTGGTGTCCACCTTGCAAAAAACCTGCTATTTGAGCAAGAGCCAGGACTAATGCCTTCTGTATAAAATGTTCCTGCACTGGAATAAAAATGGCTGGCAACGCCCTGTATATTTTTAAGGTTTCCAAAAATAGATCTAAGTCACAGGCAAAAATGAATGGAGCCGAGGCTTAAATGGAAAGAACTGGTAAAGGGTCATTTATCTGAAATGGTTAGTGCTGAGATCATCTTCCATGTTACATGCCACTACCTGGAAACATGGGCCAGATTTCTTTTCCCTTTTTATGACTTTCTGAGCCCTATTTTCCAATGCATTGAGTCACTTGACCAAATTTCAGTACAGTGGGGAGAATTGACTTAATATTAGTGTTAAGACTGAGAACCACACCCCTGCTCTGATTCTGCTCTGTAGGAGCTGGAATGCCTGGAGCACAGTCTTGGAACCCTGGAGAAGCAGAAGAAAGTTAGATTATAAGCGATTGCTCAGTGTGTGAGGGAGAGAAGATTTTTAAATCACAGTGTCAGGTGAGAGAGGAGGTCAGGGATAGTTGAGTGGGAGTAGTGGCTGACTGTAGGGTTAAACCTCTGGGAGGTGCACTCCTCTGTTCCTGGAGGAATTTGATGTTAATCAGTGAAACCTTGATGCATGGGTGAACCTAGGGCACTTTGTAGAGGGGAGAAGGAGAATTTTGAAGCCAGTTCCAAAACTTCAATTTGGTGCTAAACCCACCCATGTCTCCTAGGCGTGGTCTGGAGCTGAAGGTGCTATTCTGGCTGCATTTGAGACTGTTTTCCATGGAGGTTACTCTCCCCACAGAGGTGCCAGTAAATCTGCATGTCTCCTTGCTTCCTAACTTCTGTCACCCTGATTAAAAACTATCTTTCTAAAAATGTTTGAACAGGTTCAATAGACACACAAGCAAGTCTGGATCATTTTGTCTGGTAAACAAGCCTACATTAACAAGTAGTGTGGTGTAATAAGACCAGATATGGAAAACGAAAGAGCTAGTGTTGAATATTTAACATTAACACTAAATGTGCTTCACAGTGAGATTATTTTGGAGTTGCTCTATTCTGGTCCAGTTAACTGAATACTTGCCAATAGCTGGAGCATGATAGGTACACTTCTGGAGCACATCCAAAAGGAATTCAGTTCACCAGGTATGAGACCGCACCATGATGGGAACCAAAATGCACTGAATGGGGAAATTAACTTCAAAACCAACTCCTGGTCTGAACTAAAAAGCTAATGTAAATGTGACTTGTTCATGCAGTTTGGTGGCTGAGAAGCTGATAATCCCTGGGAGAGCTAGAGGTAGTGATGATGGGGATGTGTGAAAACTTTTTAGCAACTATTTGTACACTGGTACAGGGCATATTTCTACATGAGGAGAGTGAAAAGATCAAATACATGACCCTGACTTTCCAGCTGGTCTCAACACCTATGCAACATGAGCACATGGACACTTTCCAAGTAGAGGGGCATATTTTAGACCATTGCTGTGCCTGATGACACAAAGTACTAAAATATGGAGAATGAGACTCTATATTAATCTGCATCTGTTCTGTAACTTTGCAGTTGGTGGGATTTGGATCAGACTGTTGTGCAGTTTTTCCCTTTTTATGTATTGTAGAGCCTGGACAAGAAAAACAGCTGTTGTTCTTGTCCTGCTATCTGCCTCTCTGGCTCTTGATAGCTAGCAGTACTCTGAAGTACTTGAACTGTAACACCACAAAAGACTTTAAAAATAAACTCTTTGCATTGACAGCTCAAAAAAAATATCCAGGAAACAAGTCTCTTAAATTAAGAATTTAGATAAGATGTAGAGATATTTATTTATAAACTATTCACATGATATACAGAATTTGCACTGTTGCATTGTCAGCCCACTCTGGATAGCCAGTCTTATAATGTTACTTCCATAGCTAGTCAAAAGGAATATAAAATCATCCAGTCACCCACTGACACAGCTTGTAGGACCAAGGAAAGCTATCTGCTAGTCTCTATTTCTAATCTAGAGGACCCTACTGCCTCCACTATCTTATGTCATAACTGGATTTTGTTTGCAGCTGGAGGTTCCTGCTATTACAGCTCACTGCGAATGTTGGTGACCCACAGGCCTTTGGGAGGGCTTTAATTATAAGTAGTGAAACTGCATGACCTGACAATCTCTCTCAGAAGCGGCTTTTCCCTGGTTCTTGCTCAGTAACACTCAGTTTGGTCCTTCTTTGGCCCTTTTCACCATCTAGGAATGATTCTATGTACAATTACTCTTGATTATCAAATGTTGATACCTTCAGAGAACCCCAGTGTAAATGGGTGCCTTCCAGACAGTCTTCTATGCAGTGGTCACCTGTATCAGAACCTTTTGGAGCCTGGTACTCAGCCACAGAAGTTGGACTGGCCACTCCCATTCTCTGGCAGGCATGGAAGGAAACATCTGATGGCCTTTGTTACAGCCTCCAAGTTCCGGATCTCTGAGTCAGAGTGGCAGTGGCCCTACATGGTCATCACACCAGTACCATCATCTTGGCTCCACACTAGCCATCTGGAAAGGAGGCAGAGCCGGAGAGAGGGGGAAGAGAGGAGAAAACTCCCAGAGATCCTGTTTCTTTGGGGCACTGAAACTGTGAAGATCTTGGCTGAAGACTCCAAATCACCTGCCTTTCTTCAGCAAAGCCTATTAGTACTGCATGTAAACTCTTGATGGTCTGAGCCCTACTGAATAAAAAATTGCTAGATTTTATGTCTACAAACTTTGAATTGTCCTGTTAAGAAAATAAGGCGGATGAAGAGCAGAGCATTAGGTTTTGTTAGATTTTTGAGATTTAAGCTTTTTTTTTCATCATGGTTTGTTACAGTGAGGTTCTGCTGGTCAAGACAGGTCTGATGGATGTCCCACAGGTTTTGTGGACTGCCTGTTGAGGAATATATTTAGTGCAGATAGCTCAGTGTGCAGACTCCAGTGCTGGCTGAGGATTGAGCTCCGGGACAGGAGGCCGTGAACTGGCATCAGCCCTTTGCACAACGGCATGAGGACCTGTGGTGCCAGCCAGGTGACCAGACACTCAGAGACACAGCAGGAGCTGATGACTCAGATGATCCCAGGCTATCGCCAGCACAGACTATGAGGATGTAAAAGCACAGGGAGTCCTTTGCTCAGGGCCCCTCCCTGGAAGCACCAGGTCAAGCTGTGATTCGGTTGCTGCACCATGATAAAATTACTTAAAAGAACCAGAGGCCTGAGACTCTGCTATGGGAAACCTGGGGTCAAGCTGGTATGGAAAACTTGTCTGACTGAGAGTCGGGTGTGTAGGGAGTCAAGTGTGTAGGGAGTCAGTAACCCTACCAGGTCACTGGAGCTGCCTGTTGAGAAGGGGCTTTGGGCCGAGCATTAAAGTCTCTGGTGGTGGGAGTGTAACTGCCAGAGTGGCTCCTGAATGGTCAGATAGGAAAGTTCAACATGCCTCAAGGGGATAAAATGCAATGAGTAAGGTAGGTTTTTTCTCCATGAATATTGTAAATGGCCTCTGAGAGATACATATGAGTGATCATGTTTCCTTTTGGATATACACCATACCATCAAACCTATCAGAATAAATACCAGTGGAGATACTTTTTAGATTAAATACATTTTTCTAAAACTGAAAGCCCTACGTTGATTATTCCCAACGCCCACAGGAATAATTTTTCTTCACTAGTGTGAGGTGGAACTGAGCAGCAGGATTTACTCCACCTCCTTGCTCTAAGGAGAAGGTGCCAGGATCAGTCTCCAAACCTCACATTGTTCCAATTCTACACAGATTTAAGAGCATTTCTACGTCAGTACCTTTCACACAAACTGACAAAACATATTCCCATTAATTGTTTTGTCCTTTCTGGCTATGTTATCTGTTATTTTGGTTGTAAATATTTGGAGTAAAGTCCCAGAATATCCATTGGATATTTCCCTTTGTTCCTCACATTGCTACAAGCAGTACAAGATGTAGGAAGCACAAGCGTTTGCTCCCATATGGTACAAACAAAGAAAAAATGAAGATGATGCAATTCTAGCAGATGGGTTCTTCTTACATTTTTTTGTATGATCATTGTATTCATTGCACACCTTTTGTCGGATTCGAAACTCTCATCTTTAGTCTCCCCCTGCACAGACAGCATATTCCCAGCACATCCCCAGACATACAGGAAGAGATGAGTGGTGTGGGACATACAGTGAGTCATTGTTCCTTGTAAAGCCTTCTCCATGTTCCTTGCAGGGGTGTCACTGCCAGTGAGGGATTTATATGCTGGAGGGAATGAGGAACTAGGGCTTTACAAAGTGTCTGGCAGACACAAATCCCTGAGATTTCCAGGCAGTTTAAGCTATTTCTGCCCTGGTGAATTGACAAGGCAGGAGCTGGGACCATATACTGTAATGAGTTTCTTTTCTTGAGGTGGAGAGGGGATCAGGTAAATTGGTTCACACATCCAGTGGCCCCACCAGCTTCTGCCCTGTCACTGCAGCTGCATGGGAATGGAATTGTTTCCGGCCTTTTCAAATCCTGCCTTCCTGAATGTGGTAGGCTCTCCTCTGTACCCCTCTCACCCTTGCAGCCTGAGAATCACTGTAAAAGATTACCCTGATTCTCAAGACATAAAGGTGTGAATGGAGTGATAGAATTTGTTTGGGAGGAAAGATGCTTTTTACCCCTAAATACGATTAAACACTTAAGAGATCCAAGATCATCACTGAGAGCAACTCATTGTGAACCTATAGGTATTAATGTCTGAGCAGAAGGAAAGCAGTAAGAGCAGGAGAAAGTTTAGCTGCTATTCAAAGAAGAGCTCAGAACCAGACTGGTTCCAGGACTACTGTGTGTTGAAGGTGTAGTTCTCATACTGTGGTAACAATTTCATTTTGTGCCTTTGTTTACTTATGTGAATCAAACTAAATTTCAGCCCTCTGAAATACACTTCTAGTATGAAACACTTTGGCTTCTATCCTCTGTCAAAGCCATGCAAAGGAGAGCTCAAGTTACCCCTCATTAGTCAACAAACCTATATGCTGATGAAACAGCCCCTTGTTTAAGTGTTCATGATAACTCTGGTATATCAGATCAAATAATTTACATGCTCTTTCTGCTTAAAAGAAGCTACTACAAAAGGCTTGATGAAAACAAAACCAAGACAATAAATCCCCAGTGAAATACCAGACCTCTTCCCAGGAGAATGCTTAATGTCATCCTGGTCTAATCTAATTCTGAAATACTTTAATATTATTTGGGATCTGAGCAGTCTGGAAGTAACAGCATTTTTGAGGCCCTGTGTAATGTTACCCATTTCTCCAGCCTCCTGCAAGGAGAACTTTTAATCGTCTGATACTTTTACCCCTTGGAATTTCATCCTGAAGTCAGAGGAACGTGTAACCCCTGCCTGCAATTCTCAAAGAATCCACTGATGTGATTATTCTCACACATGGCCAGGCAGGGAGGGCTCAACAAAAGGCTGCTAAATGACATCATCCCTCCTCAGCAGCTGGTAAGGGAGAGATCTGTGGGGAAAGTCAGGTCTTGGTGCAACACTTCTGCCGCAGGAATTCATCATGAAGCGGTGGCTGGAGCACCATGTGGTTCAAATTTTAGAGGCCTTGTTCTTCACCTCAGCAGTGAAGGGGAAGGAGAAAAGAAGAAGCAGGAGAGGAAGTGAAGTGTTGAGACTCATGTGCCTGTCACAGGATACTCTTGTCTTTCAAAGCGGCATGAATGGTATTTTGTTTGGCTATTGAGATGAATAATAGGGAAGAAGGACAAGAGAAGTGACTGGGGTCAGAAACAAGTGTATATCATGCTGAAGCTTTGTCTCGGCCCTTCAGACTCTTTGGGACTGTTTGACACGGGGTTTACGACTTTCTGTGGACATGGCCAATGCCTGGCACACTGTAACTGGGAATGCAGTTGCTTTGGATCTGATTGTTTCACTGGTATGGGGCTTCATTTGCATCATTAGCACTTCTGTCATTAGCACTATAAAGAAAATCTTAGGTCCCTCGATGGTAAACTATAGTTCCTTAAATTTGGCGAGAAAACAGCTAGACTTTTATAATCGAAAGTTTTATCACCTTTGCAAAAAAAAAAAAGATTAATGGACTTCTCCAAACAGTTAACTAAGTCTTATGAAGGAATGTTGGTATAGAAGTTCCAGTAGAAGCAGAATTGGGCTCTCCCTGTCATATACATTGCTAGCATGAAAAAAGTCTCCACAGAGTTGTCCTGGGTTATCTGTATTCTGATTACCGTCTTCATGAGCTATTGAAACCAGGTGTGGCAATGTTTCCTGCCTCCTCTCTCTGGGCTATCTTCTGTTAATGGCTGTTCCCTGCCTCCTTCCTCTGGACTATCTTCTGTTAATGGCCCCAACAATGCCTTGCCTCATAACTCACAGATAACTGCTCCTGGACCATCTCCTGTTAATAGGCCCATCAGTGCCTTCCCTTATGACTCACCATCCCATTGTGAGATGCTCCGCCCAGGGGGAAGGAGCCGGGCATTCCCACCTGGATAAAAGTTTGAGAGTTTTGCAACAGAGATGGAACCTTTCCCACTGGATTTCCCAGAGGACAAGAGCTACACAACCGCCACTGGACTTTCTGAGGAAGGCCAGACCATTTTCTACAAGATCACTGCTTCAACAGAACCACTTCAAAGAGAGCTGCAGCTATCACCTGACCGGACTGCTACCACCACCCTGCCCAGCAGGGTGCCAGGTCATACCCTGACTCTGTCAGATTAAACCAGTGTTTCTGTATTATTTTTTTGTAATATATATATATATATATATACACACTAGGAAAAGAACTGTTATTCCTATTCCCCATATCTTTGCATGAAAGCCCTTAATTTCAAAATTATAATAATTTGGAGGGAAGGGGGTTGCATCTTCCATTCCAAGGGAGGCTCCTGCCTTCCTTACAAGATATCTGTCTCTCTCAAACCAAGACAAGAGACTCTTTAATTCAGGGAGAAAGCTCACACCAAACATTTCTGGATCCAAACCTGGCAAAAAATCACAAGTAAGTGACTTTATTATTCTGTATGTCTTCTGTCAGTATCTATTTCAGTAGGAAGTAAGTGAAACTCTTTCATGGCCTAGTCTTGCTTGACCTAGTCCAAGAAAGTCTCAATATGAAAAGGAGTCAGAAAAGGAAGAAAACTTTGTAAAACAGCCTCTTAGGCACCCCGTGACTTTCTGTGCAGAAAAGTTACACCAGTTTACATCAATCCAATTATACTCAGGTTTTTTTCTATGTGGGTACAGCATAGAGATTCTAGCTTAAGTGAAACCTGCATATTCAGCTGAAGGAAACAAAGCGCCTGGACCCTGTTTCCATCTCCTGCCAGACAAAAATGTTTAACAGATTTGACAAAAAGACACAAAATCAAGTAAAAAACCCTATTAAAAAAACCTATATGTTCCTACTTTTCTTTGAAAATAAGACATTAAGTTTATTTCATTTCCTTCTTCTTGACACTGTTAACTTTAAAAACAATGACTTCTTATTTTCCGGGAGAAAATAGGACTTAGTCCGCTGTTTGAAAGTTATGTTCAAAGTCCCAAACAAGATGAGATGGCTTCTTTAAATCCCCATGAAAATGCTGAACCTTGATTCTCTCCATCAGTGGTTGCAAAACATAAATGGCAGGAGAAGCTTTGACGGATGACCTGCCGCTGGCCCTCCGCTATTTTCATCCATGAATTTGATTGCTCATTTATATTGTGTGATTACGGCTGTGGCCTTGGAGAAGCCTTGAAGACCAGACGTGACTTGCCAAGCTTCAGGGAGCTGCAGTCACTTGGGCTTTTGAAGCCCCTGGAGCTTGAGAGGGAAGATGTGCGCTAATGTCTTTACAAACAACTTGATGGGTGAAGGTATGAGTGCTAATGTCTTTGAAATGGGTTGTAATGTCTCCACTGACTTTGGGCCGCAGGTTTGCTGCAGAGCCCAGACAGCCTGGCTCCTGAAACAAATGGGTCTGTGCAAGCCTGAGTTTCTGAGCTTTGGGGTAAAACGACAGGTTCAAGGGGGGCTATGTGGTAGGCGGTTCGGGGAGGCTGTACCTTCCTAGTACCTCAGCCGATGGAGAAAGGAAGAGGGCAACAAGCTACCGGGAGTTTACTATAAAAGGAGGCTGCGCCCTCCAAAACCTCGAGAGAGGAAACCCTGCAGGTGTGTGCCCCGGTGAACTCTCCCTTTATTCGAATAAAATTGCAGGACTCCTCTGTCTCTGTTATGGACACTGGCTTTTCATGGCGTGATTTTCCATACAAGCTAGAAGTGTGCTTTTCAGTCAAACAGATGGCTCTGGAAACCTTGAACAGAACAGCACACTGACTGGCCACACCACGGGCCGAGGAGCCTGGGCTGAGCAGCACGCTGAGCCGCACCTGTATGCACATGGCTCTGGCTGCACGAGGGGCAGAAGGATTAGTCACGGGTCTTACTTTGAACAGAGCAATCGCCTACAAAATAGCATTATTTTCTTAAATAATGCTTTTATCAAGGACCAGTAGTCCCAGTGACACTGATCCGCGCATAAGCTTCTGTGACCGGAGCTGTCTAGGCACTAGTTTATGGGGTCTGGAAGCCCTTGGCTCTTGCGCCGCTGGGAGTGCGCCGCAGCCCCCGCAGCCGCGCCCCTCCCGGGCCGCTCCGCAGAGACCGCCCGGCTC
>WEIT01018281.1:26955-56010 GCA_013389985.1 Dryoscopus gambensis
GCCTCTCCGCCCTAAAATGTCCGGCAGAGCGCGGCGGCTGCGCCGCCCGCCCGCATGTGCGCCGGGACCTGGTGGGGGAAGAGGGGCGAGGCTTCCGAGAGCCTGGTGAGAGCGGGTGATTGCTATGGCCGCCTCATGCGCTCCCCGAAGAGGAGAAGTTGGAGTTTTCACAACTTGCAATTAGTCAGTTTGGGTTGCTAGGGATCCTTGTCCCAGCTTGACTCGAGGTATTTCTTGGCTGAAGAGATTTTAGAACTTTAGAAAGTCTAGTCAAGTCCGTACTTGACTCTCCTCGCTGCAGGAGTTCGGTGACTAATGAGGAGCATGGGGTTTTTCCATTTAATTTTTCTTGGTTGGAGTAAAAGAATTGGTCCCAGCCCTTCATTGATAAAACAGGAAGGAGCAGGCTGGAAGTCTCTGGATGTTTCAGTACTGCAGTGATCCGAAATGGCCTAAGAAAATCTAATGTTTAAGCTAAGAGTCTGTGGTTTACTTAAAAGAGAGAAAAAAGCCAATCCCAAACAAAAACTCACCCCTGTGCAAAAAGAAATTGGAATTAAATCCACCGTGATTTTCTTTTCTTTTAATAGTTTCTTTTTTTTTTTTTTTTTACTTTAAAGTAGATTGAATGCCTATTTGACTGACAGCTACTTTTCCTGATGTCCTAAATGCCATCTCTCTGATAGCATGGATAGCTAGATGATGATTATTATTATTATTTAAGCATCAACATCTTAAAGGATATCAAACTTAAGCCACTTCAAGGTTAAGACAGTATTTTCTTAAGCTTTAGAAAGGCCTTCCATCAAACATTAATGATGATTAGTGAAGATTTACTTACCAAAAAAGCTAAAAGACAGGCAACAAGTTCAGTAAGATTAGCAGAAATAGCACAAGTTAGGCGACTTTAGTGTAAAATGCAGAGGAGACCTTTTAGCCAGAGAATTTACAGTCGTGATGAGTGGCTTTTTTCAGTGTGGATCGGCCAAGAAATCCTGAACAAGTTGCAGAGAAGCTTGCAGGGCGGGGTTCCCAGCACCTGGTTGAATCTCAACGCTGGCTTCGAGGTGCTCATTGCAGCCTCTGCAGACACACCCTAGGCTGGATTCACCTTCTCAGTCTGTTGCTTTCCGGTTTTGACAGAGCAGTTCTGGTTTTGACAGAGCAGTTCTGCTTTCAGAGCTTTTAAAAACTGGAGCAGATAGAGAAACGCAAGTGTTTTGCTGTAATGCTTTGTATTGCACACTGCAGATTCTACAGAAAGCGGTTCCAGTGTCTGTGCCTGTTGCAGTACAGAGCTGCAGGCCTGCTGCTGTATCAGCCTTTGGTTTCCTGCCCCATCTGCTCTAGTTACAGCCCCAACTGAAATAATATTTTAAACATTGTTTCTTGATCTTTGGTTTGCAGGAACAGGCTATGCTGGCATAACTGTATAATCAGTTCTTCAGGTGAAATAAACATGACTACTAGTGTGCTAGCTTAAGATTTGTTAATAGCTGTTTAATTAACAAAACAGTAAAATGCAAGAGACTTTCCTCAATCAAGGGAAAAAAAATCAAGGTCAAATGTGGGTGAAACCTGGGCAGTTAGATGTAGGTTTATATGGGCTTCATCACAAAAATAAATCCATTGTGAAGAAGACAGATGGAGGAAATGTTCTAGGGAACAGTTCTGGCTGGGCAGGAAAAGCATTTGTGTCAAAACTACTTGGTTGCTAGCTCTTATCATTCATCTCACCAGGCTAACAGAAACATGCTGCTGCGTGGCTTAAGCAGCAAAACCTGTTGAGTTCTGAGTCTCTACACCTCCTCAAGCTAGGCTAAATGTTAGCACATGTAGCTGGAGATTTCTATTTTGTTATGTGAGGTTTGCTATGAGTGACACTAGGCTGTGTAGCACTATTAATAAGAATCCAAGATTAACTCTGGTAACCTTTGAACTAGTGCACATGATTTGCTCTTGAGACATGTAATAGGGGGGTTTGGTTGCTGGAGGCCTTGTAGGCTGTGTAGAAAGTCCATCATGCATCAGCCTGCTGATCCTGTCACGCTCACAACAGGAAACCTTCACTGTTCTATGTCGTGATACAACTCTGGTTTAAATTTTTTGTGTTCTGGAAAGTTTGTGGGGTGTGAACAGTTAAAGCAGACACCAAAAAGGGCGTATAATTCCCCCATGCTTTGTATTGCAGAGGGTGGAAGTAGTTGAGTGCTAAAAATGAGCCGTTGTAAAGCTCTGAAAAGTCTCTCCTCCACTTGTGAGCAGTCTGTTGATTTGCCATGAGTAGGCTCTGATCTCTCCCTGACTGATGGGTGCTCTGGTTTCTCACTGAGTCACTTCAGGCTGGGCAGTGCTGCAAGTCACACTATTCCAAATCCTGAGAGAAGTGTATCAGCTGTAACGCTGATGGATTGTCCTAGCCCCATAGTTAATCACTTGAGCTTTAGTATTATAAAAAACATCTTAGTTGGAGGAGTGAGAGGGAAAGTGACTTTTTCTTTTTTTTTTAAACAGCCATTTCCATTTAATGGGATGATACTTTATTTTTTAGCTGTTAGAAAAAGCAAGACTTCTCTATTGGAATTCATTGACTGTTTTGCCTATGCAAATACTTACTTCATGGCTTTGTGAATGGATAGGCCACTGACCTTGACCATTCATCACATGTGAGGTGTGCATTCAACAGTCATGTCACTAGGACTTGGGCAGTTCTGTATTAGGTATCATAGTCTTTACTCATTGTAGAGCAGGGGTTTTAATCCAAGCTTATCTTGTGAATACGGAAAGTTTTAGAAAGTAATAAGGCAAAAGGTACCAGTCCAAACTTTATTATACCTTGATTTGAAGCTAAGTGTAGCAATAGTTATTAGAATCCTTAGGTACCCTGTCTGTAGTTTGAATTGATGGTCCTAATTCCCAGCAGGACTTGAAAGGTCCTAGAAGCCTTTTTTCCTTTGGAGCTTCAAGGTTCTGGTTAGAAGAAAACTAAGAGATTGAGGTAGGTATCAGGAGAACACTCTGGTTAATCAGTTTCTTATGTGTAGCTACTTGCTACCAAATGGCTGCAACAAGATGGCAACTATGAGCAGAATGCTACACTTGTTTCACTTGTTTGGGTGATCACTTTCTTCTTTTATTTTCTCTTGTGGAATTTGCTAGATGTCTTGAAGGGGGAAGGGTGGATAGTGATGAAAACTGTGACTTTAATAGATGGACACTTCTCTCTCGATCTTATTGTGTTACGAAGGAACACTAGAAGCATTCTAGATGCCTTCTGTCTTATTTCATGACTGACCCTTTGATGTTATCTCTTCCTTTCCTCACTCAGCATAACTTGGGAAGCTTGGTGACACTGATCCAAGTTTGACATGTGTGCTAATTTGTTAGGCAAACTCAATCCATTATATGTTTCTTCTTACGCCATCAGATATATGCCCTGCTGTAAAGTGGTGTGTTTGAATGCTCCCAAAGGCCTTTCTTTCCACAAAGGCCTTTCTTTCCACATTCCCCTGTTGGTGAATTTCAGATGACTTTGTACTTCAGAAGCAACAGTAGCTAAAGCATGCTGAGTTTACAGTGGAACCAGGTAAACTGCTGAAACTGGTAAAGCAGTGAATTATCTGTAGCTTTATACCTACCATGGGATTTTGCAAAACAGGAAAGGCCTTTACAGCCTAGATTGTATTGTATTCAGCAGCTTAGTTCCTAGGTTCTGCAAGAATAGCAAGGTTTTACTTCATGTCAAATGAGGCAATTAAGCCTGACTGTGAGCAAAACCTTCTGTTTGGTACTTTTAGGCCTTCTATATTAAAGTTACACAGGGATTTTAAAGTATACCATGGATAATAAACTAGCATTCACTTTGTTTTTATGTACTGGTAAAATCTTCCTTTCCCTTCTTATGGCAATCCCTGCACCTGACTGGGCAAACCCCATCAGTTATAGTGGTTTCATGCTGTTGTGAGCAAGAACTGTTCCAAGTGCCTGATCTGAACTGGTAGTCATGATCCAGTTCATAAAACTTCAAGGTGACAGTGTTATGTCTAAGAGTGCTTATCATACCAGTGGTTTTAGAAGATTAAATGTGTTAGTTGAGTCCTTTATTTAATTTTTGCCCTCTTGATTTGTTGCCTGAGGCAATTGAGCAAGAAGCAGGTTGGGGAGGTGCACCCAATAAAAAGGGCGCAAGGAGAGCTTTAGGTCTGCTGCTTCTGCTGTAAGAATCCTATGGGGAACAGGGTGCCTCCTATCAGGGGTTCATCGTCACTTGCTTCTTGCAAATATCCTGTCACCATAATGTTTACAGGCAGCATCTTTTTTGAACCTTCAGGGCATTGCAGCCCTTTCCTTGGGGTGATTCTACCTTCTCGGATTAGTCACCTCTGAAGTTTAATTAGAATTCTTGCTTTTCTCATGAGGATGGTTCATAAGATGTCTTAATATGGACTCCTTTATTTTGACAGGAAATGGCATCTCTGCCTCTAGAGGAAACTTGTTTCAGGTTTTTTTATGTATAATGTCTAGTCTGAAGCAAAATTCTTCTGCAAAGAGCTCCCTAAGTCCCTAGTAGCTGCTTGAAAGACAGCTCAGGAACTGAAGCCGAAGGATTCAAATACCTTCTGCTTGTGACACTGGGTGTGCAGGGGGACAGCACCCTCCTGGGGCTGCTAGCCTGGCCATGTCCCTGCTGATCAATGGCTACTCCACAGAGAAGCCCCTCTTCCTCCAGAGAGGTAGCTTTGGCTCTGCTCCAGGGTATGAAGGAAACTGACTAAAAGCTTCCTCTGGCTGCGTCATCTCCTGGATTCTTTCCTGGCTCGGTGTGGCTCATGCAACCTTATTTGGCTGACTTAATTTCTCCACCCCCCGGCCCCCCCTTCTATGCAGCAAGAGGACCTTCCTGAATTTGCACAATAAAGCTGTTATCTGTGCTTAATCACTGTTCTGAGGACTACAATGGGGTTTGTTTGAAAAGAACTCCAAGATTTCAACTCCTTGGATCCCTATCATTCCTGAGTCTTGTTTCCCTTTTGTCTGTTTGCTAAGTGGTTATACCAGAAACCAATTCCAGTTAAGAGTCTCTGCTGCTGTAGTCCTCACACTGTTGGAAAAGAGGAAATCTCTCTCTACACAGGAATAATCCAGGGCAATTAACTGATGTAAATTAGGAGCAATAGTAAGCAGTCAGTTAATTGCTTGCTTTTCCCTAGGGGTATTTGGGAATAGCAGGTATTTGCATAGTGCAGCCAATAATACTGAATTAAGAGTTTGTTTTTATCTGAAACTTCCAAACTAGGCTGAAGTCTCTAGGTTGATAGAAAGCTACTCTTTCAAGCCCATCTCTTTGTAACATTCCTGTAGTTGTTTTTAGGCGGAGCATTCAAGTGTTTTGGAAGTTGTGGGCATAAACCCCACCCTTCTGACTCCAGTAGCTAATGCTGACTCTTAAGGTAATGTTTAAATACTTGGTGGGGAGGTAGGAAGAGACAGTCGCTGGCAGGCTTGGTGGTTATAAGACCACAGGATCATCTACAACTGCTTGGGGGTTTAGAACCTGAAATTGCAGAGGTTTGGGCCTTACATTGATAAGAGACAATTATGGCTGCAGCAACTGTGGCTATCAATAGATAGGTGATCTAGTGCTGCTTCCTTCCTGTGGAGCTGTGAAAGGATATATTCATTTCCATCAGTGTGTGATCCTCCAGCGGAGTAGTGGGGCAGTCAGAAACTCCTTGCCTTTGTATAGCAGCTTGTTGAACTTAAATGGGAAAAAACACTCCTTGAAGATGTTTTTAAAGGTATAACTCCTGCAGAATGCTTTTTCCTAGTTGTTCTAACGTCTCTGAAACTGCAGTAGTTGTTCTGAGGAACCTCTTGAAAAATACAAACTGTGGATGAAAGAATGATCAGTTCTCATCCTGTTGCCAGGCTAAGGAATAGGACTACTTGGCCATGCTAGGCCTCTTTCCCGTTGGCTATTGCTGGTTGATGAACAGCTATGGACAGGGGCACAGGAGTGCCCCTAAAGGAGGAATGAACGAAAAAGCTCTGAATCTGATCAGCTCTGCAGAGAAACAAGCAATTAGGCAAGAATGAGACGATGGACTAGAAGGAGGAAGAGACACTCCTTTCTCTGCCAGCTGTGATTCTGTAGAGTAAAATGAAATCTCAGGAGAGTTCAGAAAGAATACCTGAAGAAGTGAATCAAGTGCCATGGTATTCATGGTCCAGACTGAACTGTATTCTTGCAAATTTCTAGTTCTCTTTGTCAATGTCTTTGTTTCCTAGAGGAAGGCTTCTCAGGAGACCAAACTTTACTGTCCTGGAGTGTGAATACTGTAAAAACTTTCTTGTTGTATTTTTTGTTGTCTTTTCTTTGGAGGATGGGGAGGGTGGCAGCAGTGAGGTTGTTAAATTGATATTGGAGAATTTTACGTGCAAAATATTGGACAACTGTTATTCTGCCATTGTGCGCCTTCCTATGTTCTTGAGGGAGAATCATAGAATCAGTTTGGTTGAAAAAGACCTTTGAGTCCAACTATAAACTGATGACTTTCTGCAGCCATGAACTATTCTTGTCTGTCTGTATATCACTGATTTTGTACTCTTCTCCTTTGTAGGCCCATATCAGAGAATTTTTTCCCTCTCAACTGGAATTTAGTTATGGTGGTGAAGTGACTTAGTACAGGAAAAACCTGGCATTGCAGTCTGATCAATCAATTAGTCACAGCATTTAATAAATGTATTTGGTTTTATATAACATAGGCTAATAAAGCATAGAATTCTAGGCTAACTGATGGAATGCTGGGCTAAATCTTTCCTTGCCATAGCTTTTCAACTGTACAGTACAGTTGAAAAGCTATGGCAAGGAAAAATTTAGCCCTGAATTCCATTTTGCTTGGTTACAGTGCAAAAACTGAGCTGCCAGAAAAATTATTAGGATGAAGTGTCAGGATGCTTGATAACTTCTATCCCCTAGAGGTGTGGCTTTTCATTCATGATGTCTTTAAGAATATAAATATGGCATTGATTTTATTTTTGAAATTCACTTTTCCAGAATAGTGTACTCAGAGGGCAAAAAAATATTCAATTCATCAATATGCTGAATGTGTTTTCAGTCAGTTTTCTGGATGGTCAAGAGGGTTTTGGTTGTGTAAATTTTTTTTCTCTATTAAAATCCAGAACTTGATATCCTTCTGATGATTGTCATCTACAGGACTTGCAGAATGTCAGTAAATGGTTCTGAAGGCACGCTGTAAGAAGTAAGGCAGTTCCATTGCTGACAAATTCAAGCAATATCAGGTTGCCCAGTAAAAAAGTGGTAATGCAAAACTCACACAATACTTGGTGGTCCAATACATCTTCTTATATGAAAACAGTCCTAATAGTTAGAAATAATAGAGAAGGAGGGGTTTGTACATATGTGTTAAAAGTAAGGATTTGCTTGCAGATCATTTAAGTAGATACTTTAATGAAGATAACCTCTTTGTACTGGCTGGTTTTGCTGTGTTTGATGCCCTCCAGGGTATGTTTTGCCCTCTTGTGTACAAGGGCACATTGCTGGCTCCTCTTGAGCCTGCTGCTGACCAGCACTCCCAGATCCCTTTTTGCAGGGCTCCTCACCAGCCACTCCTCTCCCAATCTGGATTTGTGCCTGGTATTATTCTGCTCCAGGTGCAGAATCTGGCATTTGTTCTTTTCAAATTTTATGCCACTGATCAATTGTGCTCTGATTTATCTAGACCCCTTTGCAAGATCTTGTGTCCCTTGAGATAATCAACAGCACACCCAGTGCTGGTATTGTCAGTACATTTGCCAATGGTGCATTCAACTCCTGCAATCGAGATTACTGATAAAAATACTGAACCGAACTGGCTCTATTATGGAGACTTGAGGAACACCACTGGTGACTAGTTGCCAGTCAGATGCAGCCCCATTCCCTGCAGCCCTCTGAGCCCTGCTGCTACTGGTTCTTCATCCAGCACACTTTGAACATCCTTATCTTGCAGCTGAACAACTTGTCCAGAAGGATGCTGTGAGAGGCAGTATCAATAGTTTTACTAAAACACTGAAAAACTATATCCACCACCTTTCCTTCATCCGTTTGGTGAGTGACCTTATTGTAGAAGGACACCAAATTAGTTAGGACTTTCCCTTCATGAACCCATGTTGGCTGTACCTGATGATTGCACTGTCTTTTAAATACTTTGATGTCCTTTAAATGCCTTTCAATAGCACCCACTAACTTGGTTAATCTAATTACTCTCTGGCCACTAAAACAGATCTTCAAGAAAGCAAAATTGCCTGGAAAGCTGGAAGGATTGAAAGAAACTTGCTTATACTGTAGCTTATAGCCCAGCTGAGACAATAGAATACTCGGTGTCTAAGCAATAAAAACATGCAAAATTGTGACATGTTTAGTTTCGTGTATGGTTTGTGTGTGTTTTGTTTTGTTTTTAAAATCAGCAAAGTTATCCTTCAGGGATGTCACTAGATTATATTACTCATTGTATTCATATGTTCCTCTAAGTTTTGACAGCAGTCGTGAGTGGAGACACTGCACAGCAGGCATAAGAAGGGTGTTGCTTCTGTAGTGTGTTTGTTACTACTGTATGTTACATTCANTTCTTTGGAGGATGGGGAGGGTGGCAGCAGTGAGGTTGTTAAATTGATATTGGAGAATTTTACGTGCAAAATATTGGACAACTGTTATTCTGCCATTGTGCGCCTTCCTATGTTCTTGAGGGAGAATCATAGAATCAGTTTGGTTGAAAAAGACCTTTGAGTCCAACTATAAACTGATGACTTTCTGCAGCCATGAACTATTCTTGTCTGTCTGTATATCACTGATTTTGTACTCTTCTCCTTTGTAGGCCCATATCAGAGAATTTTTTCCCTCTCAACTGGAATTTAGTTATGGTGGTGAAGTGACTTAGTACAGGAAAAACCTGGCATTGCAGTCTGATCAATCAATTAGTCACAGCATTTAATAAATGTATTTGGTTTTATATAACATAGGCTAATAAAGCATAGAATTCTAGGCTAACTGATGGAATGCTGGGCTAAATCTTTCCTTGCCATAGCTTTTCAACTGTACAGTACAGTTGAAAAGCTATGGCAAGGAAAAATTTAGCCCTGAATTCCATTTTGCTTGGTTACAGTGCAAAAACTGAGCTGCCAGAAAAATTATTAGGATGAAGTGTCAGGATGCTTGATAACTTCTATCCCCTAGAGGTGTGGCTTTTCATTCATGATGTCTTTAAGAATATAAATATGGCATTGATTTTATTTTTGAAATTCACTTTTCCAGAATAGTGTACTCAGAGGGCAAAAAAATATTCAATTCATCAATATGCTGAATGTGTTTTCAGTCAGTTTTCTGGATGGTCAAGAGGGTTTTGGTTGTGTAAATTTTTTTTCTCTATTAAAATCCAGAACTTGATATCCTTCTGATGATTGTCATCTACAGGACTTGCAGAATGTCAGTAAATGGTTCTGAAGGCACGCTGTAAGAAGTAAGGCAGTTCCATTGCTGACAAATTCAAGCAATATCAGGTTGCCCAGTAAAAAAGTGGTAATGCAAAACTCACACAATACTTGGTGGTCCAATACATCTTCTTATATGAAAACAGTCCTAATAGTTAGAAATAATAGAGAAGGAGGGGTTTGTACATATGTGTTAAAAGTAAGGATTTGCTTGCAGATCATTTAAGTAGATACTTTAATGAAGATAACCTCTTTGTACTGGCTGGTTTTGCTGTGTTTGATGCCCTCCAGGGTATGTTTTGCCCTCTTGTGTACAAGGGCACATTGCTGGCTCCTCTTGAGCCTGCTGCTGACCAGCACTCCCAGATCCCTTTTTGCAGGGCTCCTCACCAGCCACTCCTCTCCCAATCTGGATTTGTGCCTGGTATTATTCTGCTCCAGGTGCAGAATCTGGCATTTGTTCTTTTCAAATTTTATGCCACTGATCAATTGTGCTCTGATTTATCTAGACCCCTTTGCAAGATCTTGTGTCCCTTGAGATAATCAACAGCACACCCAGTGCTGGTATTGTCAGTACATTTGCCAATGGTGCATTCAACTCCTGCAATCGAGATTACTGATAAAAATACTGAACCGAACTGGCTCTATTATGGAGACTTGAGGAACACCACTGGTGACTAGTTGCCAGTCAGATGCAGCCCCATTCCCTGCAGCCCTCTGAGCCCTGCTGCTACTGGTTCTTCATCCAGCACACTTTGAACATCCTTATCTTGCAGCTGAACAACTTGTCCAGAAGGATGCTGTGAGAGGCAGTATCAATAGTTTTACTAAAACACTGAAAAACTATATCCACCACCTTTCCTTCATCCATTTGGTGAGTGACCTTATTGTAGAAGGACACCAAATTAGTTAGGACTTTCCCTTCATGAACCCATGTTGGCTGTACCTGATGATTGCACTGTCTTTTAAATACTTTGATGTCCTTTAAATGCCTTTCAATAGCACCCACTAACTTGGTTAATCTAATTACTCTCTGGCCACTAAAACAGATCTTCAAGAAAGCAAAATTGCCTGGAAAGTTGGAAGGATTGAAAGAAACTGGCTTATACTGTAGCTTATAGCCCAGCTGAGACAATAGAATACTCGGTGTCTAAGCAATAAAAACATGCAAAATTGTGACATGTTTAGTTTCGTGTATGGTTTGTGTGTGTTTTGTTTTGTTTTTAAAATCAGCAAAGTTATCCTTCAGGGATGTCACTAGATTATATTACTCATTGTATTCATATGTTCCTCTAAGTTTTGACAGCAGTCGTGAGTGGAGACACTGCACAGCAGGCATAAGAAGGGTGTTGCTTCTGTAGTGTGTTTGTTACTACTGTATGTTACATTCATATATTAAGAAATGTCTGTGGTCTGTGAGATGAGATTGAAAGCTTAAGCATCGTAACTGTTTTGCCAATATCTGTTTATTTCATTTGCTCCTACATGTATCTTAATATTAAGCAAACATAAAACTGCTTTTGAAAAAGTGACTGATTAACTTAATTTGTTTTTTTGGATAGATAATGAAAGCTTGAGCCGAGATGTATTGATTCCAGTGTCTGTCTGTATTCAGTGTTCTCTGGCTACAGTTATCCTCCTACAGTTGAAAATCAGGATCTGAGCTTGCCTGAAGTTGAGAAACCAGTCTTCTTCTATTACTGAAAATGTGCTTTTTGAGCAACTGGATTTTTGTTGCAGTATATGTAATTTTCACTAAGACACACTCAACATGTGAATTTGTTTGCATTGGTGAAATACTGGAAGCAGAGAGCAGTAAAATGATTATGTTTTATCACTTCACTATTCACAATCCCCTAGACGACCAGAAACTGCTGTATGAAGGGTTAGACGTGCTCCTCATTTTGTGAGCTGCCTCAAAAACTCTAAGGTTACTAGTAACTTGAACAATGGGGTCAGAAAAGACTAGGATTACTTAAAATGTCAGAAAGCTCCAAGTCTATGGTTGGGACTGCAGAAGGCTTGGAGACCGTTCTTATTCAACACCATAAAATGCTTTATCACTAAGCCAAGAAAACATTTTCATAAGTGGTGTCTTAGTCCTCCAGCCTGCAGCTCCATTTTGCTGATTTCATTACAGAAGCTTGAATGTAGCTTATTCTTTGCTGTAATAGTGAAGTTTCATACTTTCTTTGTTGCTATGTTAGTCCTTCACTTCAAAAAAACTATCAAGGAACCTCTTACCTGAAGCTAGTATTGAAAATAACCAAGTATTGACTTAGTATTTTTTGGTTTGCTTAAAACACTAAACTGCACCAGAAACTGGGTAGTATTCTGACCCAGCCATGACAAACTGGGAAGCAGCAAGTTCTTCAAAATTAATTTTCTTACTCTTACTTGTAATGACTTGCTGCAGCATATATTTTGGGCTTTGTGAAATCTATAGATACCAATGTCTTCTGCACTGTATACCTAAGGTTTTGTGTTGACATACATGCGGAAGTGCGTTAAATCTCAAAACCCCCCAACTTAGGAGGTTTTTTCCCTTTATCTTGCTCTGTGGTTTGTTACTAACATCTCAAATTGAAGGGTGATGGCAGGATGCAATGCAATGTATTATGCTCAGTTTGAATACCCTTTTGCACACCCAGCAGTTTAGGGTAGAAATCTTTTTTTGAAAGGGGGTCCATGTCAGCATCTTCAGCTGTAAGACTATATCAGTGTACTGTTGTCTTGAATTTGCCAAAAGACAGAGCAAATGGAAGGGCTAAGTAACTTCCAAATCACTAAAAGATCAGACCAATCTGAACAGTACTTGCTTTGGCATCATGCACAGGAAATACAATGCTATCTTAGTGTTTGTTCTGACAAATGCTAAATAATCAAGTAAAGATATGACACAAGGCTGTCCTGTTCCTTTGCTGCTTCTAGTTCTTACAGATTTAATACGTAGGCTTTGTTGCTTGCTCTGGACTTGATTCACCTCTGTGCAAAGTCTCTTCTGCCCCCAAGCACCAAATGTATCTTAGTCAGAGGTGACCAGCCACTTCTCCCATGGCTAAGCTTTGAATGTGTCTTTCATATTGCAAAAAAATGTTTGGTGAGTGTCTCTTTTTTTTTCTCTATAGACCCCCTTGGACCATGTGCTGCATTGCTCTGTCCTTTCAAGTTTTTCCTTGTCTTTTTACAAATTGCTGTGTGCAGGTGCTCTGGACTCAGGAAAGTTTGGCATAGAGGACTTGCCCATTAAATGCTTTTACTGTATTCTACTGACAGCTTTGATTTGGCAATGTTTGGAAAGACTTGAAAATAATTGGAATCTGAGAGGATTCAGTCAGTCTTATATACCAAGGGTTTTGTTGATCTGCCGTTCCCTTAGCGAAAGATGGGTGATTAGATGCATTAATGTGGATCTATCCATTTCCACAACAAGCCTGAGCAAGAGTAGTTAGCTGCTCTTACTGCTCCCAGTGTTCGGGAAACGTGCAGTTAGGGGTAAGCTATCCACATGCAGGAACATTGAAGGAGCCCCTGACTTTGATCCAAGTTGAATTCATGTCTGCAAACCCTATGCTGCTGTACCTTGGCGTATGAAAACCTGAAAACATAAAGCAACCCTACACAGCAGGTCTGGGTGAGAGCTTAACTCTCAAGTTGACTTCTGAATGTTCTTTGCAGAAGGTTGGTTTTCAGGCTCCCTGCCTCTGCTTACTCTAGTGAGTTTTACCGTTTGCTTTTTTAGGTTATATCCACTAGTATGTTGACCTATTCAGGAGGTGTACTCAGCATCTGGCTATTTCTTTTCCTACTACCTGGTTGTGTTTCTCAGTTTTGACCTGCAGCTTTAGGAAGACCACTAACAGTTTGGCTTATCTGCATGTTTGGCTACATAAAGATAGTCCATAACATTTCTGTTTGTAGAGGAGAATAAAGGATCTAGATTTTGAAACTGCAAATCATGTAAGGAAATTACTCTTGCCCACTTGATACAAGAAGTGCATTTATGTTAATAAGTGTTACTTGACCACTGACATTCCTGGGCATTCAGCAATGTTTTCATCAATGCATCTAGGTCTCAGGTGTTAGCTGAAGTTTATCAGGCTTTCTTTCTAAAATAGCCCAATTTCAAACAGTGTATTTCAAGAAATGTATGAATGTGAACTTAAGAGTGTGGATTTAATTGCAGCCTTGAATGAACTAAATCAACTTGGTTGCTTCCTTGGTGGCTTTGATGGTTTGCTGCCACCATAAAGTTTTGCATCAGTTCTGTTCTGTAGTTCAGCAGAAAATGGGGTTAATGACATGTATATGTGGCTTGATGAGGGGTGAATCTCACTAAGGGGTTGTGTATCAGAGCTGCTGCAAAAGATAAAGCAGGTATGCCTGGGAGTGAGGAATAAGAGTGATTCAATAGCTTGGTCCATCTTGCCCAGTTGTACCCAAAAAGCCATCTGGCCCTTTCTCTTCTATGGCCTAAAGCAGTGCCCCTGTGTAAATGTAGTGAACGGGACCAATGAAATGATTGTGCTGGAGAAAATAACAGAAGAGTTATTCCCACCCTGATTCATCCTTTTGAATTCCTACTTGTGGTGTAGTTGTGGAGTATAAATATGAGCCCAGAGCAGTGACTGGGAAGGTGCAGGTTCTTCAAGATGGCTTCCCATGGTGGTGGATACAGACACTGCGTGTGCTGGCACTGCTCTCCTCAGCTCCTGTGCAGGTCTGTGCCCTTTCAGGAACCTTTTGGGACATGGGGTTCTGTGTCATCGTGGTATAGCTACTCTCCTCTATATTAGGAAAGCTCAAATGCTTGAACTAGATGGAGCTTAAAATAACAAAAAATACTTCAGCAATCACAAGCTGGTCTTTTATAAACTGTGGACAGTCCCAACAGAACTATTTAAAATCTAAAATAGGTCAGTGGTGAGGGAAGCAAATATAAGTGGGTAAGCTGAATATTAAAAAGTGTAGAACTGAGCCATTTAGGGGAAATCCCATGTTTTACGGAACTATGACCTAAATAGATATGAAAATGCAGCCAGCCTAAATGAGACCCTGTACTAA
The DNA here is from genome assembly GCA_013389985.1 of Dryoscopus gambensis. NCBI lineage: Eukaryota > Metazoa > Chordata > Aves > Passeriformes > Malaconotidae > Dryoscopus > Dryoscopus gambensis. The sequence continues at coordinate 41,506 of WEIT01018281.1, forward strand.
AAGGAGGTTGCAGGATTTGTCTAGCGTGCTGGAAATGATAAAACTGAAAATCACAGGATGATGAAACAGCTCTAGCTCATACTTGACTGTGTGTGTAGTTAAATTTGGAGGGATGGCTCATAGTCTGGGCAGTCAGATCCCACAGTAAGACTGTGTTCTAGCTCCTAGAAGTCTGGCCATTGTTCAGAGGTTCAGTGAGGGCTGTGAGCTGGCCAAGAACTCGATGTGCCACACCCAGGCCGTGCTCTGGGTGCCTAGAACAGGCAGCCCTGTGTTCAGCTCCCCTCTCTGTAACAGAGTTAAACTGCTAGGAGTCTCTTGGTTGAAGGACAGAGAGAAGCATGTGAAACAGATAAGCTTGCTCTGACTTTTTATCTAAACGTGAGTCCTTTAGAAGGAAGAGCTTGGTCATAGCAGTTATCTTCAGGCTTTCTTCCCTGTGGAAAGTGTCTTCAGTGACTAGCAGAGTGTTGGAGTGTAGTGATTATATTTACCCTGGATTCCAAGTTACCTCTGAAACAATTCTTAACTGCAGGGGAAATTAGAGACCTTTACATAGGGACTAAGTATTTAGTCTGTTAGCTCATGAACCTCAAGTACTTCTCAGTGCAGGTCACACTTGTTAGCATCCTGTCTTGATCTTGTTTTGAGCTCCTCCCAGCAAAGTAGGTGCTTGTGATTTTGGCAGACATTCATTGGATGCTGTTTGGAAAGCTCATTGGCTTTTTGGGAACATGTGTTGGCTACCTGTCTTGACTGATCAGCCACTCAAACTTGGTCTTTGCAACTGTTAAACAGTTCTGGGAAATTATCTGCCCTTGGCTTGAGGATGGAAAGGGAAGAACTGGACTAAGGGGAGGTTGGGGTGGGGGAAAAGTTGCCTTCTAAGAGCCTTCTCAGAAAATCTGGAGTGCCTCTGATGGTGGGAGAGAGTGCAGGGACTGTTTTGCTGGTTGAGTGACTGCAGTCACAGCCAGATCATAACACCTTTGTGTGATGTACCACATAAGGTGGTGGCACAGAATACTTGTTTGTAACCTGTGGGCGGGATTGCCTGGGAGGAGCACACAATAGCTGTGAGGAATGTCACTCGTACCACTGCTGGCATTCAAACATGGCCACTGCCTGCTAACTGCCCTTAGGCTGAACAGCTTTAGCAAGGGATATGGTTAAGCTCTGACATGTGAAGTACAACTGCCAACCCTACTATTAATATGCAGAGGCCATAATAGGTGTGTATATTTCTCCAGAGAAAAGCCCTTCTAACAGGCACCAAAAAAAAAAAAAAAAGGCTGTTTACTAAACAAGCAACCTCCCTCCAAAACAAAACCCAAAGCTGAACAGATTGTAAAAGTTGAGTGATAGCACCTGCACGTTGCTAGGTTTTGCTTCAAGTTTTACCTCCTGATCCAGATGTTGCAGAAAAGGGGTGGGGCTTTTCCCCATGATATTTTAATTTCCTTCTGGGTTTTGACTAGTAAAGGATGTTCTCTCTAAGCAGCTCAAACAACAGATACAAAAATAGTTATTCCAAGGGCTTCTTTAAACTGTTTCTAAAGAAACAGAAAATGGCAATGTTAATTACTTGGAACAGCTACAGGAAAGCAAAAGGAGGTGCATGAAGGATCTATTTATGGAAAAGGAAATGGCGAAAATAGAGAATTGATCCATTGCACGAGGTTGAGAGTAAGTAGTGTAATAAGAGGCATACAAGGATCTGGACTTGACTGTAAACATGGAGATCCAGCCATGGCTGCTTTTACTGGCTTCGTACTCATCTTGCAACTCCTTTCCTCTAACTGAAACTTGTTTGCCCTCTGGAGAAGATGGAAAGCTGCTAGTAGCCACAGTGTTCAAACACCGCTGGGGGGATGTGACTGCTTGAAAAATGAGGAGTTACATTTAAGTAGCTTTAACCTGGAAACATTGTTAATGATTTGAAAGCGATGCTGTGTAGGCAGTAGAGGAATTTTAATAATTGTTTTGAATTAATAACTTAGTAGTAGTCTTTTTATAAAGTAGAACTTCTCTTCCTGAAAATGTTGTCTACCCAAATCAGATCACTGATTAACTTGGGTAAATGGTACCTCCAGAGTTCTAAAATGTGGAGTTCTCCAGCCCTGTGGAGCCAGCATTGACACAGCCCTGGCTTTGCATGCTTGTGCAGCGCTCTTATGATTGTATGCTTGCTGTGCTGGTGCAGGAAGGTGTCTCCAGAGCGGTGAAACATTGATTGTGAGAAAGCTGCAAAGCTGGGGCAGTGTTAGTGAGTGAAGGCATCTAAAGTAAGGCAACTGCAAACAACAGACCCTTTGCATGAGGAATAGGCTTTTAAGTTTTCTTGTGAACTCTGTGAATGTGGTTTGAAGGAGACCTCATTTTTTAGTGAAAGTGTCCTTGAGGGTAATAAATCTGATTCTCCACCGCTTGAGAGAAAAATGGAATCTGTAGTTTATATAGGGTGTCTGAAGTAGGCTCCCTGACTAGATATGAATAACTGATCTCTGGACTGATAAACATGTCCTGCAGGGACAATCCCCTCCGATTCCACTTAGTGATCCTCTGCTCAGGCCTCTCTGAATACCAGGTATCAATCACGTGCAAAGGAAGACTTAAACAGGAAGGTAGCTGTGGCTTCTCACACTTGGTCTTGAGAACCAGATAAGCAACAAAATACTGCTGTGTTGCTGTGCTCAGTAGGCATTGCCTTTTCAACAGCAGCAAGTGCCTTCAAGGAAATAGATTTTTTTTTTTTCTTTTTTAAATGGGAGCATTCCTGATTACCACTTGCGGTATAGAAGAATTTTATTTTCCTTCTCATCACTGTGAGATGAGCAGTACAAACTAATGCAGGAGAATATTTTGAGATTAACAGTCAAACAAATACACTGGGGCTCTGACACTACAGTATGACAGGGTTTATATTAGAATAAATCACTTGGTTTCCTTTTTTTACAACTGACTGCTTTAGCATTATGTTTTGTACCAGATTTTTAGTTACAGACACATGCACACACACACACAGAGGGAGAATATTCTGTGTTTGAAGGACCCACGAAGATCATCAAGTCCAACCCTCAAGTGAATGGTGTGTATGGGGATTCAAATTGCAGCCTTGGATGTTACTAGCACCGTGCTCTAACCAAGTGAGCTAATCTCCTTAATCACCTCAGTCGGTTTCTTCTCTTTACCCTTTTCAAGAGTAGGGCTAGGATTTCAACCACTGGATATAAAACTGCTATAAACTGTATCAGAAAACTGTCATAGAAATGCAGCTGGAATGGGCACAGAATTAGTTTATTTTGAACTGCTTTGTTAGGTAAAGCAGAAATTCTCTGCTCTTCCAAGCGCCACATAGGAAAGCGTATCTTTCTAATGGCTGATGTGCTGTAACTAGGTTTCCCCCCAGCCCCACATTTATAAAATTGGTGCTGTGAAGGTGAGTTTTGCTGGAAGCTATGGGCAAGCACTGACAGCATTCCTCGGTGTCTCTGCTGCAGTGAGGTATTGAATGCCACAGTTATCACAGGGCATGTCTGCCCGGACACTGCTGCTTCCACCCTTTCTTAGGGTCTGGTGCCTCCGCCCTTTCTCCATCCAGTTTCTGGAAGCAGACTTCTCAAAGCTGTGAACTTTCTTGGTCTTGCAGGCTGGTGCTCTGGCTTGCTTCCTCTTCCTGTCCTCAGCAGCATGGTTCCTGAAGCTGCGTGGGTGCTGTGGTTTGTTGCCCACATGAGCCATCTTGTTTTGCTGGGGACCAAGAGCAATTGCTGGTGGTGGGGATACAGCTCTAGTGTGACTGTGCTCAGGTGTGGCTCCACAGAAGCTTCTGAATCCAAGCTGGCTTGCTGCCCTGCTCCTTCACAAGGAAGGAATATAAGACCATGTGAGCAAAAATTTAGTTAGATTTAGCCTGAATTCTTCCTTGACCAGGCTTGCTGGTGCTCACAGGAGGGCAGCTTTATGAAGCTGGGTAGTAGCAGCTGCCCCTTCACTACTCTCTGTCTTCAGGCTCCTTGCTAAAATCACTAGGGTTGCTTTAAAAGGTGCATTCCTGCTACAGGCTGTACTTAGCTACCAAAAGAAAGCCACATACTCTGTAGGGTGTAAGCCCTATTTCTGGCTCACTGGTACCAGAAGTACCCTGGCAAGTATTCTCCTCAAGTGGTAGCTTTATTCAAATAGTGGGGTGGGATGGGATGCCTTCTGTGGACTTACTGCCTGCCCTGTGCTCCAGTCAAACAAAAAGTGCTATGTCCCCAGCAGAGCAGGATGGGGATGGTGGAGAGAGCTGGGAAGCTCCCAGTAGCTGCTGGGAGGGTTAACCTCTCTCTGGTATCTACAGAGTGGTGCCTGGGGTGTCCCTGCTACTGTTCTGTTCCCTGATGAGCTTAGAGGTATGAAAAGGCCCTTTAAGACTGCTGGAAGGGGGCTTGGTTAATTAAGTGTAATCCTTTGAGAAATTGCAAGCACTTTCACATGACCTGATCCCAGCCTCACCCTGACACAGAGGACCCAGGGCTGTTTCAGTGGGGTGCTGGCACTCGGGAAGGAGCCAGATGTCTGTGAGTATGGCTGGTGCTGGAGGTGTGGGGCATCACCTCTGATTCCCCTCTGAGGGAATGCAAAGCTCTGCTGTCCTCGCAGTGGGCCCATGTTGGCTGACCAGTGTGCTGGGAAGGGAAGTGCAGCACTGCAGAGCGCTCATACTCCAGAATTCACTTGCCCGTTCTGAGGAACAGGGGGACACTTCTTGTTAAACTTACCATATCAGTGCTAATCTTGCTAAAAGCCAAAACTGGGCAGGTTTTTAGATTATTAAGGTGCTTTATGAGATCTTAGTTCATGCAACCTCCAGCTGGATTTGATGTGCTTCCCTGGTCAGACCTGTTGGAACTGGTGCATGGTATTGGTCTAGTATCTTTATGTGTAGTAACTGCTGGGTAAACTGATTCCTTTTAGTGCAGAGGCTATAAAGGTTGGTCTGGAATTTCTTTTTAATTGTTCTTGCTTCTGTTCTGTAGCAGTCAAATTTGCAGTAAAGTATAAGTTTTCCCTATGTTACTTTCTCCAGAAATAGTCCACTTGTTCCCCTGGGAAGCAGGGAATATCTGAAGCTTGAAGCCTACAGCCCAGCAGGGTATAACAGCTTCCTTGCACACAGGAAATGCAGGGAGGAAAGAAGCTTTAGCTCAGGGTCAGGGTTTTGTAGAGGTTGATACTCTGTTGTGCTGACTCTACTTATTATTCTGACATGAATTTCCTAGTACTCTATTCCTGTCTCAACTTATGACAAACAGAATTGTCTTTTCTACCTCTCGTGCTGCTCAATGCCCTGGGGTATTAGCACAAGCAATACATCCGTTACTGAGTGTAACAGTATCAGTCTTTCCTGTTTGTCCTGCCATAGGCAGCTACACATTTTCATGTCAGGAAGTTGTTATAGCACACTATTAGAAGGGCTTATTCGGAGCCCTGGAAAATACCTGATAATTACTGCTGCTAGTAAAATTTGTTTGGAATCTCAGTGGGGCAGAAAGTGAGACTTGAAGGTATACGGGCAATACTAAAATACGTGAAAAGGTGCTACAGATAGGTGCCTGGTACCACTATCTATTAAGTGTGTCTCTTGTAGACTGCTGAACACCGTGGGAAGAGTGGGGTAGAGGTGGCCTGTACCTTTGGAAAGCTTTTGCTTTGCTAATTCAAAGGGAGTTGGCTCCGGCTGCAGGTGCTCTGGGGGCTGGAAGAGTATCTCTTCCCATGCAAGAAGTTCTGTCTGTGCAGGAGGTATCACACTTGACAATACTGCCCTTGGCAGCAGGAAGCTCTTTAATGTGCTCTGGCAGTGGCAAGCTTTAGCAGTGCTTAGACTGGTAGAACTATGGTAATTCCCTTAACAGAGAAGAGGAAGGGTTGCTAGTTTTCTATCTCTTTCCTGTAGCTGTTATGAAAGGAATCAGTTAAATATGGGCAGTTTTTAAAAAAATATTTTTTAAATTTGATGAGTATAAATTTGAAATGTGATAGTTGAATGTTCTTGTAATGTGCAAAATGGCGTCTGGAAGCATGTTACTAGCTGTTTGTATGAGAGTATATTAAATTATGATGGAAAGTCAAAAGACTATTTAGAGGCCACTTACTAGAATAAACTTCTGTTTGTTTAAGATCCAAGTAGAATTACAGTTGCAAATATTTGCATGCTGCAGCAGGTAAGTTATAAATACTATGATGAAAAAATTCAGTTAATTGCTTTAAACAGAGTTTGAGTACAAATTACTGCCTTAGGGTAGTATTTCTGATAAATCTGTTGATGAAATCCAGTAAGTTTTCTAAAAACCCCTCCTGAGTGTTGAAAGTTTGATACATGTTTAGTAACAGAATATTTGGAATAGGCAGGTAGTATACTTGGGGATGAGTGCTGCCATTGTAGACCTTGTGATTGAATCACTGGTGTGCCATGTCTTTTTCTTGCGCATCTCTCAGCAGTGTGCATCTTATCTGTCTGGACTGACAGAGCTAAGTTTGTATATGCTCAGCAGTCCAAGTTGGATATCTTATTGACATTTTTTTTCTGTTTGCGTCCCAAATTATAAGCATGCCAAGGCTTATGCCAGCCCTTAAATCTGGGAAAACCTTATGAGGTGGTTTAGAAATACAAAATCTAAAAGCTTAATGCTGATGAATCTTGAGGCTTGTCTTAGAGTAAGCACTGGTGGTAAACTAGATTGATAAATGGTTTAAAAGTGCTTTGGCAAGGTAACTCTGAAGGAATGAAGCAAACGAGTCCTAATTATGATGGGACTGCAGAGCTTTGGCTTTGTTTTGCTGTAACATTTTTATTCCTATATGTAACACTTGTGTTGGCAGTACTCAGCTATGGATACCTTAGTAAAGTGGTTTTATTTAAAATGAGACTTAAAATGAATGAGGAGGAAGAAGGTAAGCATGCAGTGCCTGGCACATACTTGTCTGGTAGAGATTATAGCAGTCTGTAGATCTCTTCTTGTAGTTTGTTTGAGCTGCAGGCACAGCGCATTAAGATCAGTGCCTCCCACCATCTGAAATGCAAGAAACCTCACTTTGAGCCAGTTGTTGTGAACTGAAAAAACAAAACCACCCTGCCTTGGTAGCATGTGGGGAAAAAAATTCTTTGTGTGTTGTTTTCACACCAATGAGCCTTAACAAAGCTCAATTTTATAGCAATCTAGCTTCTCAGCCAAGTATTAAATTACCACTGATGGTTCAAAGTAATGGTTAAAATGTCACTGGCACAGCCCAGGATGTGCTCTCCCCAGCTCGTTCTGCTGACAGTTCACAGCAGTGTGCTGTTGAATGTGTTAAAACCGTCTTCAGCTTGGGGAAACAGCACTACCGGGGTGTGGTTCTCCAAAGCACAAGCCTATTTCCTGCGGTTATCTCAACTTCTGCTGTCTCAGATCAGGCTGAAGTTGCAAGTGCAGACCTATTCAACACTTGGCTGCTCCTAAACCTTAGGTTGCTACTCATCTTGAGCACAGGGGGCTTCTGGGGGCAGGAGGGGAAATGTGTAAATCTTCCTATTGAATATATTAATTGAAGGATGATGTCGGGTCAGATAGCTTAAGGGCATTTAAGTGACTGACAGTGAAGGAATTTTGCTGGTTCCAGCATGGGACCTAATTTTATTGTGCTAACAAAGATCCGAGTCTTAATAAGTATTCTGCATGAATTATGGGGTTACTGAAACAGCTTTATTTTAAATTTTAAGGTGTGATTTGTTATAAATAGTTTTAAGAGCTGTTTAGGCACAAGTTGCAAAGAGGTACCACAGATGTTTCAGTTCTGTTTTCTGGTGCTCGGATATTTGGCCCTCAATCACCTATGCAGATGTTACCTGATAAGAGTAGCAACTATGCTTTTTCCATAAACAGTGGAGCAAAAAGACTATTTTTCTTTTATAGTAGCTGATATATTAATGCTTTAGGTGAACAGGAAATACTTCAAAGCTAACAAAATGCAATGTGTAACTTAATGGCTCATTTAATGTAACCCTTCTTAAATCTGAGTGTAGCTTATGGACAGCTTTGCTCTCACTGGTTGGTGTGTGGGGCAGATCAGGCTTACAAGCCCACACTCTTTCTGCTAGAAGAGTCTGCTTCCAAGTGTAAGTAGCAAAGCTGTTTTGGGGAGCATTCAGCCCTTCTAGGAAGTGGCCAGATTCTTGTTTCACCAACGCACTGTGAAATCAGCCCATTGTCAAGGTCTAGGATTTGAAGAGAATAATTTTGGGAAGGTATACACTAAGAGAACTTAAGACATCTGCATGCTATTGAAAGCTGCTAATTTTAAAAAAGCCCTTCATTTTTACAAATTGAGGTCGTTTGTTCTTTCCTTGTTACTTCTGGGGGATGGTTTTGCCTTAGTTTGACATCATGTCAGAAGATTTAGAGGGCTTCAAAACCGACTTATTCCTGATGTTCATTATATCTTTGTTCTTGTAATGTCTGAATAGCATTCCTTTTGCATGAAACAACTAGAACTTCAACTTATGTGTACTTCAGCTTAGCTGTGCTAAGCCTACCTTTAACTTTACAGAATTTTTAGCTTAACTTAAAGCAAGAAAACCTTTAGGTTTATCTCAAGAGGATATCAAGTACAAAATAGTGGTGTGCCTAGTCTGAAGCAAGCTTTCTGGGAAACCTCAAAAAATATTTGGATGTAGTTAGCAATCTCTCTTTTTGGCACTGAGCTAGCAGAACACTTCTTGCTTATAGGGGAAAAACTCTTGGTTCTAGCTCTTTTGCAATCTGGTTTCTTAGTAAACAAGATGTGAAATCTGTACATATTCTTGGTAGAAATAGAGGAATCAGAACCGTCTGTGATCATATTGGTATTATGTGATTCCTTGAATATTTCTCTGCTTACTCTTGCTTTTTTGGTCTCCTGTGTCATGCATTTAGCTTACAGTCTAAATATGACTTTGAGTTGTTCTTAAAGCTGTTCACAGTGTAATTCCCTCCACCCCTCACAACTGGAAGCCTGGTGGAGTGTACTAATAGGATTGATTGCACTGAAGGGCAAAAAAATTAGGATTTGTTAATCTGAGGTAAATGACTGTTGGCAAGAGAGAGAACTGTTAATGCAAGGACTGTGTGCTGGGGTTTGGTGAGCTGTGAGTATCTTATCTGTACAACTTCAAGCCTTGAACCTTTGCTTTGATGGAAAAATATTTTAAATAAAGCTGTTTTAATGTGTACAGCTTGTGTTCAAAAACTGTGAAATATCTTTACCTTTTTCAGTTGATTTGCATGCAAATAGAATTGGATTCTGAGGCAGCTTGGTGTACTCAGAGACCTCATTTCCCTGGCCTAAAGTTAAGGCATCTGCTTTCAGGCCAGGACTGTTTCTGTCTAGCCCCAAGCATCTGAATCATGTTTTCTGGTAATTATCAGGAGACTTGAATGGGATCAGCCATGTTTTACATTAGCATTTGAGGTGAAATGCCTCTGCTGTTTAACTTGCTTCATGAGAAGTGAAAGGTATGTGTAGGTCTTCCTGCTTCTGTGGGATGAAGCTGCAAACTCCCCTGCTGCAGTCCCTTTGCCATTTTCATGTCAAAAGTGAAAATGTGATGGTGAGATATTCCTGTCAAAATAGTGTATCATATAACATTTCTTCTGGAAGACTATTAATGATCTTGCATCTAAGGCTAGTATAGTAATGAAATCTTGACTGCAATTTTAAATAACACCTAAACCATTTGTGCAGCCTTTAGAGGTCTTTCATCTCCCTGAAAGAATTGGAAAGCAGTATTGCCAGCATATGTACTGCAATGGGAAGTGTTCTCACGTTCAGCATGCAGCCTTTTTGTGTTAGCCTGTGAGGGCATCCTTGCATCCTGTCTGCTTCATACCCACAGCCCTTGGAGCATGTCAGGGATTGCACCTTATAACTTCTCCAAATACTCAAAAAGTCTGGAAGAGTATTGTTATTATTGACCAGCCTTGTATAGCAGACTGAGTTGTTAATGCTTTTGGGAACTTCCTTGATGTTCACCCTTCAAACAAAAGTGTTGGATGGTTCCTTGTGTACACCAAGTTTTGGAACATCTCTACTTTTGTGAAAAACACCAGAATGTTCTACTCTGGAAATTAAATGTCATAACATGTAAATGGCTCTCATGTGTGTCAGTACGCGTGAATATTTGTAGGACCAGAGGGGATAAACACACTGCAAAACAGGAAAGTTATGTTCTACAGGAAAACTATGAGTACCATGCTGGCAGAACAGATGACTTTGTGACTGCTGGCAGTGAACTTCCTGGAGGCTCGAGAGCAGCTTTCTGGTCCTGGGCAGATGTTCATTTTCATTATTGGGTAGCATCACTTAAAACGTGTGTTATAATGATGCATTTTTCTGTCTTCCAGATCAGTGTGCGTGTTACCACCATGGATGCTGAGCTGGAGTTTGCCATCCAGCCCAACACCACAGGGAAGCAACTCTTTGATCAGGTAAGCAACGGAGTTGCAGAAGATATAAAGTTGATAAAGATATTGTCATTCTATTGAGGCAACAGCAAATAATTTCTAAAGGACTTCAAAGATTGAGTGTCACTATATGTAATAGCTTCAAGAGAACACAGCATAGTAAGAAATTGTACTTTTTTTCCAAAGCTACTGCTTTTTTTACTCTCCAAGAATGTGTTAGGAGCTATTCTTCCAGTGGACTGAATTGGTGCTATGGCTTATAGTAATAGTAATTGGAAAGCAGTAGATATCTGCAGTCTTAGTTTGTAAGAAAAGTGTTATGGGGGACCTAGTAAGCTGTTTTTGGTTGACTTACCTGCAAGCATTGTGTAATTGATTCCAAGGGGCAGTTGGTCTCTAAACCGGGCGAGGCTTAGCTGGGTTTCAAATACTGCTGCAACCTTTAAGTGCAGGTGAAGTGATTCTGTACTCCCATCAGGCCCTGAGGGAAACCTTAAGAGCAGTAATATACCATAATGTGTTGGGCTGCCTGCATGGGGTACTTCAGCCTTCCCCTGCATTCACCAGCTAGGCAGACTTCCTCCTGCTTTGGCCCACACAGAAGCAGGGAGGCATGTGCTGCCCAGAGCTGGAGCAGCAGAAGACAGACATTATCAGCTGTAGCGGTTGAAACTTTGACAGGCTTCACTGTGTTTCTCTGCTGTAACTGGCTGTGGATTTGCTCCTTGGAGAAAAATGGGAACAATAAATTCATAGCTCAAAGAAATGCAAATTGAATCTTGGACTAATGACAAGATGAGGGAACTGCCAGACCAGAAATGTCAGAGATTTGGGTGTGGTTCAGTAGAGGTAAGCATTCTGGGGTCAGCTCTACATAGTACCTATCATAAGGAAGAGAGAAAATTAAGGGCTGATTCACCCACTGAAGTCAGCTATTTCATTTGGGGCCAGAAAATACAATCTAAATTTTAATTTTCTTTAGATCTTTAACCACAAACTACTGTTTTCTCTTGTACTCAGCTGGATGATTCAACACTAGATCATATATTGCTCTTTGCAGCCCAGCCCTGAAATGGAAGGAGTGGAGTGAGATTTGAAGCTTTAGTAAGAGAGCAACCTTTCATAACCAGAAAAGTAGAAAAGCTTTCAAAAAAGTTCTGACTTGCGATGTAGTTCTTAGCCATCTATGTCTTACTGTGCAGTAGCTCCTGCATATTTTAGCCCTGTGTGGTTTGGATTGATAGAAGTGAAAGCCAAGTTCTGTCCAGAATCCATGTGTGCAGCATGGAACTCAGCCACAGTTAGTTGATGAGAGTGTTTGCTAATGAAGCTCATGTGACATGTCCTCAAGTTCATCAGAAAATGAACTGGTTTGTGGTGGGGTTTTTTTTTTGTTTTTGTTGTTTGTTTGTTTTGGTTTGGTTTGGTTTTTTTTGAAGGTGTTCTTCATGTGGATGCTTCCCATGATTATTTTTCAATATCTGGCTTCTGCTATTATCCAAGCAAAGCACCAAGTGCTAAGAAACAATACTACTCATGTCAGTAATATTTTTAATCTGCACGTGATATTTTCAGTCAGCTCTCGCTCATCTGCGGCTTCTGCTGCAAACTGACTTTGCTGGCAGACTTGGGCTTTCTCAGTTTGTCTCTGAGAAGCATCCAGTCATGTTTCCAATATAGCAGCTCTTCATGTCTAGTAATTGATTTCACTCCTTTGTCACACTCTTGGACAGCTGCACATTTTCCTCCCTTGAGAGTGTTTCACCCAACACCTGTCTAAACAGAAGTTTTGTTTTGCTTTTTCCACAGTAAACACTTTGCCAAGGGAGAAAAAAAATGGTGTTACAGAACTGAGTTTCTAAATTGAAGCAGTGCTTACTTTACCTAAATTGGATTGTAGGTGAAGTTGGAAATGGAGGAAAAAAGGTGTCTGAAGCTAGTTTTAAACATTTGCTATTTCTAAAAGGTCTGGTTGACATTAAACTTGCTTCCTTTAGGAAAGGGATGGACCTTTAAATCTATTGCCAGATGTTATATATCCAGTATATTTCATGTGACTGAGCTGTTGGTGTGTACTGATTCCAGTAAAGGGGTAGTCCAGTCCTGTTGTTCCTGCTGACACCGCGACTGCTCTCTGGCTGGTCATTGTTCACTCTGCCTCAATTTCTATCCCTAGATTTCTGGGGTCCCATGATGGGATGCATAAGAACAAAATTACTTCTGTTTATTTTCTAGCTCCCTTAAGCCATGTTGTGCACCTGCACTTGATAATTTAGTATTTTCTGCATGATGCTGGTTCTAAAACAAGAGCTGCTTTCATCAGTGCTTTTTTTGAGGGAAGAGAGAGCTCCTCTACAAAGCAGATGTATGATTTTGCTGTTGCAGGACATTGACCTTCTGGTGTGAAACCTGATTTTTGACTCTTGTACAGAAAAATTTTAAGATATCCAGCATATTTTTGCCCTGGGTTGCCCTCTGTCAGTTCTGAGTTAAGCAAGAAGGAAGCTGCTAAGCATTACCGAGCTTTCTAGCTGCATGGCTGCCTCGGTGCAATCTGCTTGCTTTACTCAGAAACATTTAGGCACCACTTGGTGTGTATAAAGGTAGATAAATCTATTCATTGTACCACACATAATTCTGACCCACTCTGAATAGGATTCAGAAGACTTTTGGAAAGCTTGTAGCTAGGCTTTAGCTGAACGAGGAGAAAAACATTTGAATCTAAAGTTCCATAGTAATAATAGGTGAATGGGCATGAGGTAGAAATGTTCCTGTCTTCCTTCTTCCTGCTTGGTTAAATTTCAAAGTGAATTTTTGTAGTGACAGAACAATGCAGATGCTTCACTGCTTTGTAGGAAGTAGTTTCTGCCCCAAAGTAGCTGGCTGTAGAAATACAACTGAACTGATATACATGTGCAGTAACATCATGATTTGTACTAGAGCTCTTCCTATTCCCTAGTCTTGTAACTGTACATCTTTAGCTTAAATATCTTAGGCTTGTGTGCATGGACAAAACCTGGATTAAATGAGACAGGATTGTACTGTCTTCTGCAGCTCTGCTGATGTACCTCTTAACATCAGCTGCTGAACTCCAGTGCTTGCTGGCTTGCTAGCAAGAATGGTAACTTTGCTCCCATTCCTCAGCTGCCAGTGATGGATTAAAAGAAGAGCTCAAGAATGGGGTATGCATGTCAGGGATGCTGCTTTATCCCATAGGCCTGATTACTTCACAGGTACCTTGAAATATTGCTTTCCTGGGGATGCAGAGCACAGGCACTGCAACAGTGATAGCTACTTGTTTTCCTCCTTTGACCCTTTTCTGTATTGGACTGAAGTGCAGCTGGTCTGGAGAGTAGTAAGTAAACCTGAGCAGTGCTTTGCATTGTATGTCTTTTACACGTAAAAGATTAATCTGTTGTCTGGTGAAACTTCTAATTTACTTGTTGCTGTGGATGGCTTTGAAATTGTGTCCCTCCAATCTTTTGCCTCTCAAACTTCCTTTTTTTGGGTAAATTGATTCCAGCTTGAATCATTGAGCATCCAATCTCCTTAAAGAGGCGATTTCTGTCTAATTAAGAGCCATGAAGACAAGTTACAGGTTAAAGAAAATGTGACATGAGAAACTTCAATAGCTATCACTTTGAACTTTAAAAACGTGTAGTTAACCTTCCTAAGATGTTTTTCCTCATTTTTGTGAGCTTTTTGGGTCAAAATTAAGCTTGTAATAGAAAAGTGCAGTTATCTATGCGTTAAAATTATAACAATAAGCATCTCTCTCCACACTTTAAACCTGGTCACTGATGCTGTATTTTATGTTCAGCATTAAAGATTTTAGATAGTGGAATATGTGTTGGGAGGGTTATTTTTGTTAAATTTTCTTTTTAATTCTTAAGGTTCTTTCAGATTTCATGAAGAGCCAGATCTCCTAAGATTCTGAGTTTATGTGCCCTGGCTTGTCTTGCCTTGCTTTTCTAGCTGCATGGCCTCCGAGGTAGTCATGCACCTAGAAACTTTGGTAATGCTTAGCAGCTTCCTT